>CM055267.1:10602039-10654516 GCA_029237695.1 Conchocele bisecta
TAATATGTGTGCAGACAGGATGTGGAAAAATTGTTTTCATCCTAGACTTGCTGAGGGCTCCTACCGCGATGCCTTTCGTCACATTGTGATACTATGTCCCACTGTGCGGCACAACGATACTTATCAGCGGCGCCCGTGGATATGGACCGACCCTGAGGTATACGTTATTGACCCCGGTGATAGGCTTCACGATTGGTTGCGTGGTTTATACCAAAATTTCAAGGGTGAGCCCACCCTATACGTGATTGACGATTGCTCGGCCAAGGCGGCGATGACTAAAAAGAAGGACATGCTCTCCGAGCTCGCATTTTTCTGGCCGCCATGCTAGGCAAAGCGTATGGATATCCACTCAAAAGTACAACGCCGTCCTCAAGGATCTGCGCGAGCAAACGAAATGGGTTGCCCTCTTTCACTGCAAGGACCGAGACTCATTCGATGACTGTTTTCGAGAGAATGACGTTATCCCAACGTGCGAGGAGCGCCTGGAGGTTCGACAGATGCTTTCGGAAAACTAAGCACGCCAAGCTTTTGCTAAAGACTGATCAACCAACTACTTACGAAGTTATCAGTTAATTTTATAATTAATTAGCAATTACTGAACAATGCTGAACAATGCTTAACAATACTTAACAATGCTTAGCAATTGCTGAACAATGCTGAACAATGCTTAACAAATGTTGAACAAATGCTGAACAATGGTTAACAATGTTAACAATTTGGTGCTCCGCTGCGAGCTTTGTTGCGAGCATAACGGTGATCATAAGTATCGGTTGCTGTGCTTGGTAATATGTTAAAGTGATGAGACTTGTTAGAATAGTTAAATTAATAATTTTGAAAAAATTAAGAAAAATGTACTGCGACGAACTTCTCGATCAGCTAATAGAAGAAACCTCAACTCCGACTGCCAACATAGATAATGATCCGACAGAGCAATCGGAATCAACTCCAACTCCAACGGCGGTTGGTATTGGGTTGAGTGCAACGACTCCGAATGAAAATGAAAATGCGCCACGACGAGAGCGGCTAGCTGCGCTGGTTGCTGGGGGACAATCGGAGCATTATCTCGGTAGGCGTCTCTCAGTTTTTCAGGTGGATAAGATGTCAGATGCGGAGATCGATAAAATGTATGCGCGTACGAATCCAAATTGGGTGCGGAGATGACAAAAACTCTCGGATCGGCGGCTATTCATTTGTACCCAACCGCCGTTAGTATACTTCTCCCCATACCAAACACCGCGGGCTTGATTGACGATCTAGAGACTGACCCTTTTATAGGTCACACTCTTAGAACAGCATGCCCTGCTGCTCAATTTATCACAAGTTTGGAATGTACTTAGCTCCGCTGACAACCGCGTTGACCACGGGTAAACACTGTCAATTTGGACATATATGCCCACGAACTATAAGCCCTAATATTAATACAAAATATAATTTTGAAAATGATGACACAAGACACACCCGCGAGAGTGACGGAGTTGAACCCGATTGCTCCAACCCAATCGAACCCGAGTGTTACTCCGCCACTGGATGACATACCGCATATAAAAAATCCCAAAAGACAGGCAGCTGGGCGGGTGGCGGCTGCCACCCGAAAAGTTAAACAAGATAAAATACTCGCCGAGCTTCGAGACTGTTTAAGTCGTTGCAATCGGGGACGGAGACAGCAAAACATCTGAAGGCAGAGTTGAGTACAACAACACCCCTAATTCACGAATTGGAAGCACACTCAACACCCAATCGAGGTTGGGCGAATCCGATTGAACCCAAATTAGTGAATTGGAGTTGGGTTGTTGGTGGTGGTCTGGCAGTTGTTGGTGCCCTGTGCGTGTGGAAATACCTCATATTATCGGAAAAACAACCAGCCAGTGTTCAGAAGAAAGTTACGAAACACCAATCACGATTGGATGCGCCCCATTTAAACATTGATCGCAACCCCTTTTATATGCAATAATTATAATGGCTGAACAAGATGGTAAAATGTTAGTAAATGCGCTTTATCACGCCGTGGTGATATCGGGTTTCAGTATCGGGTATGCTCGACTATCAAATTGGATATCCCAAATTGGACTTTACTGCGAGAGACGTAGGGCTCGCGACCTTAGATGTAGCGGCCGCAGTTTGGACCCGAGATTATCTAGTTAAAGCTGGAATTCTACCATTTAATATATGGAAATAAATGGCTTCAATCGCAGTAATAGTAGGTGGTGCGCTCGTAAACGCATTGGCGTTCAGCGGTAGCAACTTTTTATTCTCTAAAATGAAAAGCTCGAACGTGGATGAGGAGCGTAAGCGTCACGATTTAGCTGTAGAACAACTCAATAGCGCAAATGAAGCGTGGTCGAAAAAACAAACCGCCCATCTCGACTGGGTCAATGAAGAGCTTCGCCGCGAAAATCACGCCGCGCAAACTTTTCAGAACGTTGAAGAAACCAACCGCGAGTACGCGCTGGCATATCCGCACAAATGTCTCACGCCGCTGGATCGCAAGCCCCAACTTTCAGATGTACCGTCAGAGCCCCAAAAAACCGCGAGATCGCGTTCATCGTCGTGGGAATGGGTGTGGTGCGGCTCGTCGGCTACTATATCCGATCGAGATTTTAAATTAATTATTTTAAATTAATTATAAATATATATATATAGAACGATGTCAGTTGATGAACTTTATTTTGCTATGATTGATGTAGGCTACGCTGCCCTTAAACACCGCATGGTTGGTGCAAAGGGTATGATTCGTCTGGCCCGAGATTCTCTCGAGACGTGGCGGGAGGACGAAAAAGCGGCCACCCTTTTCGCAAAGCGGATGTTAGATTCCTCCACCAATCCTGGGGGATTAGATTTTCCCAAGTTCCTTCAGAACTTAACCCACAATCGCGATTGTACTTCCAACAAAGGTTTATTATTATCGACGCAGTTACCGGACGATCTGGCGAGGACATGTTGGAGATTGTCCGATATATTAGAATACATCGCATACGATGAACACTCGCAAACTTAATACCAAACTATCGGTTCGCCTAACGCGCAAGCTAGCGAACGCATACGATAGCCCCCGCGGCTACTGGAAGGGACTCGCTGCCATCAAGAACCTCGCGGCGGCGACCAAGGTTTCAGAAAACGTTGTCAAGGAATGGCTCAAGAAGCAGGCCATCTGGCAGATCTATTTACCCGCGCCTCACAATATTCCCATTGATCGACCCGCGGAGTAGGTACTGAAGGGAAACACCGGGTAGGGACACGGCATCCTTGAGTATGTCCACGCCTCTTCCCCTGTAGAACTCCGTCATTTTATTCAGAGCCTCCAGGAACGGTCCTACATCCAAGTCGTTGTAGTGTTGCAACCATTCCTTGAACGTCTTCATCCCCTTTTCTCGGAATACCTTCTTACACTCTTTCCACTCGTACAACGACAGTAGGAACTCACCCTTCAACTTCGAGTACCACTCGGGATAGTCTGGCAGCCCTGGATGGTCGAGCTTGTCCACGCTATCGATCCACTCGTACGGAAAGTGAGACTTTACCGTTTTACAGTCGTACGCCTTAACCCACCGGTCGTACGTGGTACCGGGTCCCAGATACTGGATGATGTCGAGAAATTTAAACTCCGGGATAAACAGAAACATCGTCGTGCTGGCTCTCTTTCCGACCATCACCTTATTCACGGTGGCCGCCAACTTCTCTACAAAGTACTGCTTGATAAGGTTCAGGTCGTACCTGCTACAGTTGAACCCCACCACCGGGACTTGGTCAATCCATGAGATAATCTTTGCTTGCTGAGACTTCGATAACATATCTATGTCGGCCGGCAGATACTTCTACCTAACCCCCTCCCTGATTGCCTTGCCTCTCATCTGCAGCTCGGTCACGAACTTCTCGACTAGCGTGTCGGGATCTCGTTCGCATAGGTGTGTGATCCCTTCATGCATCGTATCCCCCAACGACACTGATATAGGAACGTGCTCGACCTCGAAGGTCAGGTCTTTGGTGGGTCGCGTGCTTTTTGACTTGTCGAGATACGCCTCAAAGTCGTAGACTATCTGGTGAGGGTATAGAGTCGTCTCCTCCTCGCGTGGCGAGTGTGGATAGTAGGTATTAATTTTATCAAAATTATCATTCAACCACTCGCACTCCCACATCACCACCAGCTCATAACCCGCCTTCCTTATCTTGGCGTCTTGAATTTTCGTCCTCTTGTACAGCGATCTCGCGTTACCTCTCATGCAATGCCTCGGACACCCGTGCCAGTAGCATCCGTGAAACTGAAACACGGTCTCGGTCTCGTGACAGTAACCGTCGACCGGATCACCGGCCACCCACCTCTCACCACCGTGACCGCAGTTTGCGTGATCTATGTGCTTTCCCACCCTCTCCTCTTCTCTGCTCAACCATTGAATCGACCTCACACTCGCTGACCCCTTAGGATAGAACACCTTCTCGTAGGCCGACTGTGGTCTCTCTACCCTCTTACCTGGACATGTCACCACGGTCTTCCCACCCATGCAGGTGGTCGCGTGCCTGTGCATGTTACACGACTTTGTGAACCGTTGTTGACATCCGGTGCACCCGTACTCGTTCGTCATCTTGCGGAGATTTGTTATGAGGAACGAGTGACCTCCAAACATTCCTATCGTCATTGTCTTCCCCCCAACCACGTCGTAATTTGCCGGAACCTTCATGAGGTACCACACTCCATCGGCGGTGGGCTCGTAAGCGCGAATACCCAGCTTGAAGCGCTCTTCTACCTTCTTAATATCATCCAGGGGGATTCCCTTACTACCCGGTCCGTTATCGTGCCCGAGGTATTCGCGAGCCAGAGCTCGTGCCTTTCTACAACACCCGTCGGGTGTTGCTCCACGTTGGATGGCTATGCACCTAAAAGACACAGGTAGTCGTCGTACGTGTCGACGGAATACATTCCCTTTTTCTGTCTTAACCAGTCTGGGAGTTTTCCCGCTCCCATGAGAAGTTGTTGAGCGTCGATGATCATCTTCACCTCGACCGATATCCAACGAACGAAGGTCCATTTTGTGTTTGGTCTATCGACTTTGTCGATGTCCATTCGACCTTTCTCTCTATCGGATATCCAACTCTCGGCTTTGGCGATCTCGTTTATCCACGGACTGCCCTTTGATTGTTTGTGATAGATCATAGTAGCGTCGGTCTCTATGTTCCTAATACGATACGAGCACGAATACCTCAGATAACATGCCGTGGTCATCTCTGGGCGAATTTTATTCATTATGCGATTAGCGATCTCCCCGTCTAACCCCCTCTCGAAAGTCCATACTATCTTCCTCCTACCCCTATTAAAAGTTTCCCTAACTTCGGCGTCTTCGGCGAGAATCTTGGGACCCTCCTCCACCAAAGCTCTGGCGATATCTCTCCTCTTCTTGAGAGGTCCCCCCACCAACCCTTGATAAATCTTATTGTAGTACGCCTTGTATAGGGGTTTTCTACGTGCGCTGGGTTCTTCTTTTACACGCTGCGCGTAAGCGGTGGCGCGCAGACTGGCCGTCGTCTCGTTCTCCAATTTCTCGGAGCGTTTTTTCTTTTGGGGTCGGCGGGCAGTCGTCCAGGTCGAAACCGCACGCCGCAGCCTCTCCTCGTAGACGACGGCTCGCGCGTCACTTATCCTATCTGCTATATCTTTCTTGAGTCTCAAACCTCTTAGGAAAATTCCCCAACTCTTAGCAAGCTCTCTCATTTGCTTTATGGTAGGCATTATACTGAGTATAACCAATATATTTTTTATCTTCAATAGGGTGTACGTTTATATTTATTCGTAATAAATATATGACAGATTGTTGTAATATACTTAGTATAACTTATGGATAATTTGTCTTTAATAGGGTGTCAGTTTATATTTTATTCGTAATAAAAGTATGACAGATTGTTGTATATATATACTGAGTATATGGATAACTTGTCTTTAATAGGGTGTCAGTTTATATTTGTGACAGATTGCTGTAAATATACTGAGTATAACTTATGGATTTCTTATCTTTAATAGGGTGTCAGTTGTTATTTTATTCGTAATAAAAGTATGACAGATTGTTATATATATATACTGAGTATTTTTAACATAGGGATATCTCTATAAGGTGTATCTCTGAGTTATAAAATAGGATTTTTATCTTAATTTTTACCCTTATTATCTCATGTCATAAATATATGGTCTCGCGGTAGTAGTATATAAGAGTCATAATGATTACAAGTTTCATGTGGAAGCCACCACACGTAGTGGGGTGGCTTCCATATAAACTTGTATCATTATGACTCTTATATACTACTCATTACAATATGATTGTAGAAACGCATATCCGTAAACGAATCGTTGATTTTAAACGGTTTTATAAAATTAGTTTTATGATGTTCCGGTAGTTGTTCTCCGATCCTATTTAGTCGCTTCGTTTCACGAATTTGATCCTTGTACCGGCGACATAATTGCCGGTATAATATTGTAAATGCAACACTTTTATCGGAGCGTAATAAATTACGCTGATATTTCATGTATTCGATTTTGCATAGTGTTTTCAATTTATAGTAATATTTTTCACCAAAGACATTACAAAATTCCAATTCCCATTCTATTTTATTATCCATTTTGTTATAATATTTTATTATAACCTATGAAATGTATCTGTTCAATTTGAACGTGAAAAAACATGATGTATTTATGACACCAATATATTTTTTCAAAAGTCAATTACCAATATAATTGGGACTCCCTCTTTTCAAAATTATTTTCTCAAAAAATTCATAAATTTGCTGTCGGGAGACAATTTTCCTCGTTAACCAATTTTTGATTTTTCGGGGGTGGTGGGGGTATTATAGAGAGTTATAAATGATATCACGGTAGGTGGTATCATTTTGATTCCCTTACTACTACACTTTTGGCACACGTGACTGTTGGACAACTTATACAATCCGAAGAAGCACGAATGTTATTGTTTCTGTTATCAGGTCGGATATTATAAACCAGGAAATTGGGTGTCTTTGTCACCCTATGAAACACGATACTAGAAACACGAATATTCGTGTTTCTAGTATCGGGTTGCTTAGTGTGCTGCCTACAATAAACCAGTGGCAACGGACTAGATCACGAATATTCGTATTTCTTAGTATCAATGTAACCGGTTCCTATTCTGCTGTAGCTGATACTTTTATTGCAGTATGTCGTGGCTTGCTCGGGCCGTTGTACGATTTCTCGACGTCGGAGCCGGCGGAATACAAACTGTGGAAAATGCTGCTCGGCTTTCTATTTGGAGCACTTCTGGCGTATGGTAAGCACAGGTGACGTATGGTAAGCACAGGTGACGTATGGTAAGCACAGGTGACGGGAAAACATCCCATGACATTGTTGTCTAGTATACATTACATGAACCTTATCATCAGGCGATTTATAGTCTGTTTCACGAAAGCTGCCCAAATTTTACGGCCATATAAACAATTCAAAAACATATTTTTTTGGATAATATTAAATTAAAGGAAAAATTAAGAATGAGCCTTCTTTTTATTTCGTGAAATTCGGTCAAATATTGATTTTATTACGAAAAATTGATTTGTCTATGGGAATTTAACATGGGGGAAAAAGTGGTAAGGAAGTGTGGGAGGAGTCAAAAAACTATTTTTTTTTTGGAAATTGACTCCGAAACCTGACTAGATAGCTTGGATATGATCTAACTAAGAAAACAAAAGTTAAATTTTAAAAATCGGTCCAATATTTCTGAAATTCTAAAAAATTTCCCCATGTTAAATCCCCATAGACATCTTCACTCCGTGAAGATGTCTATGGGGATTTAACATGGGGAAATTTTGTTTTCGCAATAAAATCAATATTTGACCAAATTTCACGAAATAAAAAGAAGGCTCATTTTTAAATTTTGCTTTAATTTAATATTATCGAAAACAATATTGTTTTTGTATTGTTTATATAGGCTAGCCGTAAAATTTGGGCAGGTTTCGTGAAACAGACTATAGTTTTCTGTTACCTGAGATGATAAGTAAACGAAGTTAATGACTTATGTTTGAAAATCCGCAGACTATGTAGTTCTGTCTATATCATCAAGAGTGTTGTTGTTTTTTTGTTTTTGTTTTTTATTTGTGTTTAACGGCCTACTAACAGCTAAGGTCATGTAAGGCCGGGCAAACGGATTCGATCCCATTGTATTGTAACATGATGCATTCGGGGGCGGGGGGGGGGGGGTGGAGGGGGACCCCCAAATCAGAACGGAATATTTACATCGAGAAAAAATATATTCAGCCCTGAAATTAGAATAACCTGACCTGGTGCCAGGTATCCATACCGGGCCAAAGTTACTTGGCTCCTTCCCCTTAAATAGGATTACGAATAATCGTAATACTCGCATAACAAAATTCAACTGTCACATACAAAATGCCGAAGACGTATGTGAGGGCCAAAATCAGGGGCCCGTTTCACTAAACTTCGTGCGACTAAAATGTTCGTAAGTGCAAATTTAGGATCGTCTGTAATGTTCAATCAATATAGCCTATGCTCAATAAATGTAAATCCAATAATTGTTTACAAGAAAACAGTGTTAATGTAAAATGTACAGACTATCATAATTTTGCACTTACGAACATTTTAGTCGTAGGAAGTTTAATGAAACGGGCCTCTGTAGCCGATTTCATCAAAATTGCAAAGTATATTTTTCTAGCAAAGTATACTTTGAGGGAGAAATTTTCAATTTTAGTATAAATTTATTAATTTTTATTATACTGAATTTATTACATTATCACAGCCATTTTGGTTGTGATAATGTAATAAATTCAGTATAATAATTCTGCATACTTTTAATCATCAACTATATGCAGTTGTTAGTTCTATATGAAATAATGCATTTCAGGAAAAATAAATGATTACTCCCTCAAAGTATACTTTGCTAGAAAAGTATACTTTGCAATGTTGATGAAATCGGCTATTGGTCTCCAGTCGGAATTCCAGTGAAGATGAATCAGATCCTTAAATTAACCATCGCGTACTCCCACCTGTATCATGAGTGGTACCTGTAAACATGATCTAAAGGAGTATCATCAATTTGCTGCCTGAATGTGGGACGTGAGCCTCACGGGTGTTGCGCGTTCCCTAGCATTTCCTCATATATTCGCCAGATTCTGACACCTGTGCAAGACTGGTGTGAGTTTGAAGAATATAGAGAATCTAACATGAGTAATTATTTAATATGATATTTATTAACGAATTTACTGATTTCATAAGAAACGAGGCTCTGTCGAGTAAACTCCCCGATGTCTATACTACATGTTCTATGGCAGGTCTGTACAGCCTGGTGATCGCCCCGATGTATATACTACGTGTTCTATGGCAGGTTTATATAGCCTGGTGATCGCCCCGATGTCTGTAGTACATGTTCTACGGCAGGTCTGTACAGCCTGGTAGTCGCCCAGATGTATGCACTACATGTTCTATGGCAGGTCTGTACAGACCGGTGATCGCCCCGATGTCTATACCACGTGTTCTATGGAAAGTCTGTACAGTCCGGTGATCGCCCCGATGTCTATGGCAGGTCTGTACAGCCTGGTGATCGCCCCGATGTATGTACTACATGTTATGGCAGGTCTGTACAGCCTAGTGATCGCCCCGATGTCTATACTATATGCTCTATGGCAGGTATGTACAGCCTGGTGATCGCCCCGATGTCTATATTACATGTTCTATGATAGCTCTGTACAGACAGCTGATCGCCCCGATGTCTATACTACATGTTCTATGGCAGGTCTGTACAGCCTGGTGATCGCCCCGATGTATATACCACGTGTTCTATGACACATGTATGTACAGCCCGGTGATCGCCCCTATGTTTATACCTGTTCTATGGCAGGTCTGTACAGCCCGGTGATCGTCCCGATGTCTGTATTACATGTTCTATGGCAGGTATGTACAGCCTGGTGATCGCCCCGATGTCTATACTACATGTTCTATGGCAGGTATGTACAGCCTGGTGATCGCCCCGATGTCTATATTACATGTTCTATGGTAGCTCTGTACAGCCAGCTGATCGCCCCGATGTCTATACTACATGTTCTATGGCAGCTCTGTACAGCCTGGTGATCGCCCCGATGTCTATACCACGTGTTCTATGACACAGGTCTGTACAGCCCGGTGATCGCCCGGATGTTTATACTACATGTTCTATGGCAGGTCTGTACAGCCCCGTGATCGTCCTGATGTCTGTATTACATGTTCTATGGCAGGTCTGTACAGCCCGGTGATCGACCCGATGTCTGCATTACATGTTCTATTGCAGGCCTGTACAGCCCGGTGATCGTCCCGATGTCTGTATTACATGTTCTATGGCAGGTCTGTACAGCCTGTTGATCGACCCGATATCTGTATTTCATGTTCTATGGCAGGTCTGTATACAGCCCGGTGATCGTCCCGATGTCTGTATTACATGTTCTATGGCAGGTCTGTGCAGCCCGGTGATCGTCCCGATGTCTGTATTACATTTTCTATGGCAGGTCTGTACAGCCTTGTGATCGCCACGATGTCTATACTACATGTTCTATGGCAGATCTGTACAGCCCGGTGATCGCTCCGATGTATATACTACATGTTCTATGGCAGACTTATACAGCCTGGTGATCACCCCGATGTCTATACTCATGTTCTATAGCAGGTCTCTACAGCCTGGTGATAGTCACGATGTTTATACTACATGTTCTATAGCGGGCCTGTACAGCGTGGTGATCGCCACTTCACTACATGTTCTATGGCAGGTCTGTACAGCCTGGTGATCGCCCCGATGTCTATACTACATGTTCTATGGCAGGTCTGTACATCCTGGTGGTCGCGCCGATGTCTATACTACATGTTCTATGGCAGGTCTGTACAGCCTGGTGGTCGCGCCGATGTTTATACTACATGTTCTATGGCAGGTCTGTACAGCCTGGTGGTCGCGCCGATGTCTATACTACATGTTCTATGACAGGTCTGTACAGCCTTGTGATCGTCCCGATGTTTATACTACATGTTCTATGGCAGGTCTGTACAGCCTGGTGGTCGCGCCGATGTTTATACTACATGTTCTATGGCAGGTCTCTACAGCCTGGTGGTCGCGCCGATGTTTATACTACATATTCTGTGACAGGTCTGTACAGCCTTGTGATCGCCCCGATGTTTATACTACATGTTTCTATGGCAGGTCTGTACAGCCTGGTGGTCGCGCCGATGTCTATAATACATATTCTATGACAGGTCTGTACATCCTTGTGATCGTCCCGATGTCTACTACATGTTCTATGACGACAGGTCTGTACAGCCTGGTGGTCGCGCCGATGTCTATACTACAAGTTCTATGACAGGTCTGTACAGCCTTTTGATCGTCCGATGTTTATATACATGTTTATGGCAGGTCTGTACAGCCTGGTGGTCGCGCCTATACACATGTTCTAGGCAGGTGTACAGCCTGGTGGTCGCGCCGTGTTTATAATACATGTTCTATGGCAGGTCTGACGCCTGGTGGTACGCGATGTATAACAGTTCTATGGAGGTTCTGTCATCCTGGTGGCGCGCCGATGTTTACACTGTTCTGGCAGGTGTACAGCCTGGTGGTCGCGCCGATGTTTATAATACATTGTCTGGAGGTCTGTACAGCCTGGATGTACCGATGTTTATAATACATGTTCTATGGCAGGTCTGTACAGCCTGGTGGTCGCGCCGATGTTTATACTACATGTTCTATGGCAGGTCTGTACAGCCTGGTGGTCGCGCCGATGTTTATACTACATGTTCTATGGCAGGTCTGTACAGCCTGGTGGTCACGCCGATGTCTATACTACATATTCTGTGACAGGTCTGTACAGCCTTGTGATCGTCCCGATGTTTATAATACATGTTCTATGGCAGGTCTGTACAGCCTGGTGGTCGCGCCGATGTCTATAATACATGTTCTATGACAGGTCTGTACATCCTTGTGATCGCCCCGATGTCTACTACATGTTCTATGGCAGGTCTGTACAGCCTGGTGGTCGCGCCGATGTCTATATAAAACATGTTCTATGACAGGTCTGTACATCCTTGTGATCGTCCCGATGTCTACTACATGTTCTATGACAGGTCTGTACAGCCTGGTGGTCGCGCCGATGTCTATAATACATGTTCTATGACAGGTCTGTACATCCTTGTGATCGCCCCGATGTCTACTACATGTTCTATGGCAGGTCTGTGCAGCCTGGTTGTTGCGCGCCGATGTCTATAATACATGTTCTATGACAGGTCTGTACATCCTTGTGATCGTCCCGATGTCTACTACATGTTCTATGACAGGTCTGTACAGCCTGGTGGTCGCGCCGATGTCTATAATGCATGTTATATGACAGGTATGTACAGCCTGGTGGTCGCGCCGATGTCTATAATACATGTTCTATGACAGATCTGTGCATCCTTGTGATCGTCCCGATGTTTATACTACATGTTCTATGGCAGGTCTGTACAGCCTGGTGGTCGCGCCGATGTCTATAATACATGTTCTATGACAGGTCTGTACATCCTTGTGATCGCCCCTATTTTTACTACATGTTCTATGGCAGGTCTGTACATCCTTGTGATCGCCCGGATGTCTATAATACATGTTCTATGGCAGGTCTGTACAGCCTTGTGATCGTCCCGATGTTTATACTACATGTTTTATGGCAGGTCTGTACAGCCTGGTGATCGCCCCGATGTCTATACTACATGTTCTATGGCAGGTCTGTACAGCTGTGATTGCCGAGTATAGGTGATCGCCCCGATGTTTATACTACGTGTTCTATGGCAGGTCTGTACAGCCTGGTGATCGCCCCGATGTCCATACCACATGTTCTATGATAGGTATGTACAGCATAGTGATCGCTCCTCCATGACATGTTCTATGGCAGGCATGTACATCATAGTGATCGCTCCTCCATGACATGTTCTATGGCAGGTATGTACATCATAGTGATCGCTCCTCCATGACATGTTCTATGGCAGGTCTGTACAGCATAGTGATCGCTCCTCCTTGACATGTTCTGTGGCAGGTTTGTACAGCATAGTAATTTATCTTCCATGACATGTTCTATGGCAGGTCTGTACAGCATAGTAATTGCTCCTCCATGACATGTTCTATGGCAGGTATGTACAGCATAATGATCGCTCCTCCATGACATGTTCTATGGCAGGTCTGTATATCATAGTGATCGCTCCTCCATGCTATGTTCTATGGCAGGTATGTACATCATAGTAATTGCTCCTCCATGACATGTTCTATGGCAGGTCTGTGCAGCCTGGTGATCGCCCCTACACTACATGTTCTATGTCAGGTCTGTACAGCCTGGTTATCGTCCCGATGTCGCTGGGCGAGGAGACGAGGCGACTGCTGGGCGGCCTATTGGGGATGGGCCTGGCCAGCGGATACGCTGTCTCCGTCCAGATTCGCTGTATCGCCCTGCTCCTCATCCCCACGTTCTTCGGCAAGGCGGGCAGATCCTACATCGGCACGTTCGCCATCGCCTTCCTCATCTCCGGTATGTATCAGCATTCGGACAATTACAGATTCGTATGTTCCTATGTATATGTCAGAATTCGGTGTGTAACTGGCAACCCAATTGGGACTGTATTAAATACTATTACATGCAGACGTACAAATGTTGCTGCTCAATGGTACGGAGCCCCGCAGGGGACGTATAATTCTTTTTTTTTATTAATTCTTTCCCACGAAATAACAATTCGTTCCCTCAATTTAGCTATTCGTTCCCACGAATTGACCATTCGTTCCCACGAATTAACAATTCGTTCCCTCAATTTAACAATTGTTATATCGTGGGAACGAATTGTTAATTCGAGGGAGCGAATTGTTAAATTGAGGGAACAAATTGTTAAATTGAGGGAACCAATTGTATTTCGTGGGAACGAATTGTTATTTCGAGGGAACGAATTGTTAAATTGAGGGAACAAATTAAATTGTTATTTCGTGGGAACGAACATCATGTATTCGGGTGTTTATTTTCTCAGATGTCATTTTCATTCTCAGTCAATGTAAGTCGCTCCGGGGAATAGCGGGGCTTATATTTTCGTTGCTGTTAAAGCCCCGGTGAAGGCCCCCGCACTGCGGGGCAACATGGTCGGTAAAAGCCCCGGTAAAATGCCCCGCACTGCGGGGCCATCTGGTGATTTTAAATGTGAAATATTCTTGCACGAAAATGATGTGTTGTAGAGCAAAATGTCACTTATAAATAGTAGATATCTGGGAACTTTTATTATATGGGAAGCCATTATTACAAACCCAAGCAGCTTTATTCGTTGTAGATGTAATTGGTAGCACATTTGGCCTGCTACTCGTTCTATTTCTAGGGTGGTTGACTTAGTGATATAGTTGTTTTTGAAACTGTTACAGTCGATGATCAGCTGGGTAATGACCGATATGTTTAGTTTGTAAAAGTTCGAGTCTCCTAGCACTTTTTGGATTTCTTGACGAAACGCCGGGTAGGTCTGTTTCCGAACTTCGTGTAGTGCTGGGCATCTTAGTAGCATGTGTGACGCATCCTAGCTCCGCCTCCAAATGACAGTTAGGACAAGTAGGGTCGACTAAGTACAGGGTAAATATGTGTTTGTTGCTTTGAAATAGGTACGTTCCTGTTAATAGTAGTAACCAAATAAATAGCCGCTAACCTTTGGCACCACCCACGGACTCGGTAGAAGGAAGGTCGGATATGTGTGAATAGTATTAAATAGCGCAAAAGTGGACCCTTGCATGATACAAACTTCTTAACCGTATTAACGCACGGACACACGGACGGTGCAAACACTATATGACACCGGCTCTTCGAGACAGGGTTCATAAAAAGTACACCCCCCCCCCCCTATTAATAGTATAAAATGCAGCACTTTATACTTTTACTTACATGGGGAGGGTGTGTGTGTGAGAAATAGGATTTTTCCAGTGGGGGGGGGGGGGGGGGGTCTCCGGGATTTTCCAGGGTTTGTTGGGTAAAGAATCACTTCCAGGTGGGGGGGTCTCGTGATTTTCCAGGGTTGGTCGGGTAATTAATCACTTTCCATGGGGGGTGTCTCGGGTTTTCCTTCAGTGTGTGTGGGGGGGGGGGGAATGTCTCAGAATTTTCCACGTGTTGGGGGGGGGGGGGCTGGGATAACGGATAACGGATAACGGCAGTGCAATATAAACAGAGGAAATTATTTGAAAACAATTTTGTTTCTATTAAACAAAATTTGCCAGTATTAAACAGTCCACAGTGAAAGTAGATCGTATTAAACAGTTTATTTAAACCCATGTCACCCCTCCCACACAACAGTATTCAGGTAAACATACATGTACATATCTTGATAACAGTCTGATAAAACCCCGG
Organism: Conchocele bisecta; assembly: GCA_029237695.1. Lineage (NCBI taxonomy): Eukaryota > Metazoa > Mollusca > Bivalvia > Lucinida > Thyasiridae > Conchocele > Conchocele bisecta. Next base: position 10,617,400 of record CM055267.1, read on the forward strand.
TAAAGCCCCGGGGTATGTCCCCGCTCAATTTCTTAGCAACAGTTAAAGCCCCGGTAAAGTCCCCGCAGTGCGGGGCATCATGAAAGGTAAAAGCCCCGGGGTATGCCCCGGTAAAGCCCCGCCCCTCCCCCGGAGGGGGGGGGGGGCGGGGATTTACATTGACTGATGCATTACAAGTACGTGGCGGCACAGGGCTGGCTGTGTTAAAGATCGTTGCACTTACGGCTATTGATGTTCCGTGGCATGGGGCTAAGGACTGTGTAAAATAAAATGGCACGTACTAATGTTGTTTCTCGATGGTGCAGCGCAGCTCTAAGGACATTATTAGACAGCATTACAAGTACGACTATTCACGTTCACAGGTCCTATCGAGAACATCGTGGAGAATGGACAGGACGTGACCCGCTCGCTGACCTGTGCCGCCCAACTTGCCGCCAACCACACGGCCACCAAGTGGAAGTTCCGCCTGCAGCCCGTCGGCAACGTGATGGGCGACATGCAGGTGAGGACAGGCGGTTTTGTAGAGCGCCAAGTTGTGTGAATTTTATTAAAATATAATAACAATTAGTGCAGTAATACATGTATTACTTAAATGCGCTTGCTCTCAAATATGCACAGAAAGTGATTGTTTGATTATTTGCAGTGCATGAAGCCATAAACCAATGCGGGCGGCCAATTCTGGCCTAAGATGCATTACTCCGTGAGTGTTTTGGTGGGGAAACTGGAGTACATGTGGGAACTATAGCCTATTTCATCAACATTGCAAAGTATACTTTAGTAGCAAAGTATACTTTCAGGGAGAAGTTTTTAATTTTATGATAAATTTATTAATTTTTATTATACTGAATTTATTACATTATCACAGCCAATTTGGCTGTGATAATGTAATAAATTCAGTAAAAAATTCTGCATACCTTTAATCATGAAATATATGCATTTGTTAGTTCTATATGAAATAATGCATTTCAGGAAAAATAAATGATATACTCCCTCAAAGTATACTTTGCTAGTAAAGTATACTTTGCAATGTTGATGAAATAGGCCCCTGGTCATCACATTATTGTAGTCGTTATATAGCTGACTGCGACATCGGTCTCCTGTTACAGAGAGAAGGTTACATGTTGAACAAGATCGGCAAGAAGGTGAACAGAGCATTTAAGCCGCTCAAAGAAGAGGTAAGAGAATCAGCGCCCACTTCGTATTGACCTTTTCCAAATGCACATATTGGCCGCTACTATTTCTTTGCGAATTCTGGTGACAAATTCCCATTAGTTCAGTAACTGTATCTACTAACTTATATTGTATTATGTCATATTTATCTTACGATTCCGAGCATGGGTGTACATGTGTTTATTATCCTGCCATCCCTATTGAAATCACCAGTCGTTTTTTTTTTTATTAGAGCTCCAGATAAGGTGCGTATTGACGTATTTTACGCACCTATTTTATCAGAATACGCATTGATTATCAAAAGTGGGAGTACAAAATACTCACAGCAATGTGAAAATACGTATTGATTTTCAAATTGAGTAGCGAAAATACTGTAATAAAGTTGAATTTTTTTTATCTGGGGGTATAATACTCTTTAGACACAACACTTATCTGGAGCCCTGTCTAATATTGAGCAGCTGCACTTCCCAAGTCATATCATGCTACCACCTCTGTAGATGGAGCGTCTGTGTTATTCACAATGTCCGGTGTTGGTGTTGGACATACAATACCAGTATATATACATACTATACAAGTAAACATACAATACCAGTATACATACATACTATACAAGTAAACATACAATACAAGTATACATACATACTATACAAGTAAATATACAATATACAAGTATACATACATACTATACAAGTAAACATACAATACCAGTCAACAGTCTAAACAAGTAAATATACAATACCAATAAATTGGCACTACCAGTAACAGAGCTCCAGATAAGTTTTGTATCTAAAGAGAATTATACCCCCATATTTCAAATTCAATGCGTATTTTACTTTTACAAATGTATTGTTGATTGTCTTCCATATTAAATAGGAACACATGATAGGCTCTTTGTCGTGGCGTGGTGCCCTGGGGCCCGTTTCACTAAACTTCTTACGACTAAAATGTTCGTAAGTGGAAATTTAGAATAGTCTGTAAATTCCAATTGATTGATTTACATTTATTGAACATAGGCTTGCAGCCTATACTCAATAAATGTAAATCCATCAATTGTTTACAAGAAAATATTGTTAATGTGAAATTTACAGACTATCATAAGTTTGCACTTACGAACATTTTAGTCGTAGAAAGTTTAGTGAAACGCCCCCCAGGATCCTGTGTTCTAAATTAACAGGCATGGGGATGTGCCTCTTTTCAATTCATTTCAGACATTTTATCCTGATGTTAACATTTGATATGCTTCAGATATGGTCTGATCTGTTCAAATAATACATTTGCAAGGGTATAGGGGACTTCACCGTTTGTTGTCAAATGATTTCCGACCTTTCTTCCTGCAAGTGGGTCTTATGCCTGCAGCAGAGACATACATACTATATATCTAAGTGAAATCCTTGCCTGCAGTCGGTAAGTATATGAAAAGGTCAATGGATGAAAGGGGATTAAGTCTACATTGACCCTTTCACACGGTACGTGCGTGTCCCGTTTACAAACAGATCCGCGGAGACGAGACGGTGGCTGAGATGGAGGCGGAGACGATGGCAAACGACAAACACGAGGCTGAGATGATCAACAAGCAGACGAAGGTCAAGGACGATGACCCCAATGGCAAGAAGATTGAGGAAAAATACAAGAAGAAATTGGATTACCGTTGTGAAGGTATAGCGGGTGTTGTCGACAGTAACCATTCAACCCCTACATACCGTACAGCGAACGTGTGCAAACACTGTCGATCCTGGGGGCCGTTTCACTAAACTTCGTATGACATAAATGTTCGTAAGTGCAAAATTATGATAGTCTGTAAATTTCACATTAACAATGTTTTCTTGTAAACAATTATTGGATTTACTTTTATTGAACATAGGCTGCGTAGGCAGCCTATGTTCAATAAATCTAAATCCGTCAATTGAAATGTCCAAACGATCCTAAATTTTGCACGTACAAACATTTTAGTCGTACGACCCCTAAATTGAACCATGTATTGCCAATGTACATGCAGGTGTAATTCTTGTCACTGTTCACCATTTGCCATTGATTTTGTAACTAAGAAGATGCACGAGAAATCGCACATCTTCTCAGAATCACAATGATTTTCTCATTAGTATCTTCGTTCCGTCGACGAGTAGAGACGAACCAATTTTAAAAGAACCTTAAATGCAGTTCCTATATAGCAAATGTTAAGGTTTGTGTCTCTATGTGTTCATATGGGAATGAGAATACTGTACGAGTGACATACTGGACAAACGTCATACGGACCGTCACCTACATGTACAGTGACCTATAGTTATTCATATATATATACAACATCCACCCATGGGAAGACGCAAAAGTGGCTGTTGTAGAGAGGTGGCTGTTGTAGGGAGGTTAATGCTGAATTAAATTTGTCGTCCGCTGTTTATTTTATTTTTTTTATAATTTTCATCAAAAACATGCTTTGGCAACATTTTAGGATCATTTCCAATGGAAATGATCCTAAAATGCTGTCAAAATATGTTTTTATTGAGAAAGAAGGCAAAAGCAACAGCAGATGACAATTTTCGTGCTCAGCAGTCTAAGGGTTAGATACAGAGAAAGTCATCCATTTGGGATATAAAATAGCGGCTGTTATAGAGAGGGTGTTGTTGTAGAGAGGTGCCATTTCGGGGAGGTTCGACTGTATGTACATTTAAAAATCTTATACTGTACAACCTCTCTAAACCGGACACACAGCAAACATATATCAGTTCAATTTTGATGGATTTCATTGTTACTTTTCCCCGAGCATATTGTATGTTCATGATCGTAAACTACACATGAATGTCTTGGAGTGTTCATCTGTCTGTATTACAGTCGAACATCTCTAAGCCGGACACCCTGGGGATCTCCCAGGGTGTCCGGTTTAGAAAGGTTCCACTGTACATGATGTTTCCTTGACTACAGTATACGATTGTCCATGTCCATGTCCTGTGTGAATTGCAGACGTATTTAACGCCGGCATTCAGAAGTGTAGAGACGTGTTTAACAAAGCCTACGGCGACTGTATGGACGAACTGCCGCCCGTGATCAACCACATCGTCTGCTCGCCCTGCAAGGCCACGTTCCTCTGTGAAATCGTGAAACGTAATTTTATGTTATGTAACACAGTAATGAGTTGCCCCATATATGTATGAGACAGGCCATGCGATTTTGTACCTAAGAACATGTGCGATTTTTCATAAAATATGTATACAGAAAATGTGATATTTTCTGTAAATGATATCAGTAGACTGATATCGAAAGATGACGAAATTTTCATAGCAAATGCGGAATACTAATCCGCATTTGATATGAAAATTGTGTCATCTTTCGATGTCATTTAGGGAAAATATCGTTAATTTTGTAAATATTTTTCATGAGATATCGCACATGTTCTTAGGTTTCAAAATCGCATGGCGTGTCATCTCATATGTGGCTGTGACTGGAGGCATGGGGATTATGACATTGTGACCATTCTAACTCATGATCTTGCAGGGCACTTTCGTAGGCTAATGACGATCAGAACGGTTTGTTTATTAGAAGCAATATTAATACTGGTGCTGCATTTACTGAATGGCGAACAATGCAGACCGTGATCAAACTACGCGGATGCAGTCTGACATTGGCCTATACTGGTTCCAAAACACATAATCCTCATTTCTCCAGTCGCAGCCACATAGAGAATACTAGGGGGCCGTTTCACTAAACTTCGTACGACTAAAAATGTTCGTAATTTATTTAATATTTTCAACAGCTTATGAAGCATAATCATTGCACATCAAACAATAAATACAGAGCATAAATAGTAATATCCGTTAACGTTTTAAGGAAACACGGTTATCGCCCCTTATATCAGTGTGGAAATATATGTCTGATATAAAATGTATAATAATGCCAATCAATACGTGGGGTAATGGTGAATTAATGTTTATTATACCCCCCCCCCCCCGCAACGAAGTTGTGGGGTGGGGGGGGTATACTGGAGTCAGCTTGTCCGTCCGTCCGTTCGTCCGTCCGTCCGTCCGTCCGTCTGTTTTTCCGTCTTTCCGTCTTTCTGTCCGTCACAAAACTTAACAATTGTAAATTTCCTTTTAACTTCTCTTTCCCTTTGCGGAAATCTTTCATATTTTACCCGCCCCTTCTCTGACACTCATACATCATTATGCAACAAACCTACGACCCCCATTTATGCCAGGGGTCAAGGTCACGGACTTATAAACTTAGAAAAAACTAAAACTTAACAAATGTAAATTTCCTTATAACTTCTCTTTCCCTTTGCGGAATGCAGTGATATTTTACCCGGCCCTTCTCTGACACTCATACATCATTCTGCAACAAACCTACGACCCCCATTTATGCCAGGGGTCAAGGTCACGGACTTAGAATGTCTAGTTTGCTTTTTTCAACTGGAACCACCATCGCACTCTCCATATGTGCTGACATAGTCTTTTATCTGAAAATGATAGTATGCGAGCTGGAATTCATTCTAGGTCAGGGCTGACGCGGGGGGGGGGGGGGTATTCCGTAAGCCCCCGCTTATTGACAAATCTAGTTTTGCCAGCAAATGTCTCAGATGATGTCTCTTGATGTGAAGTCTTCAATTAATTGCATGCATTCACTTTTCACTATTGTATCATGGTGTTGATCTTTATAGTCCTGCCCGGTGCTTTCGGAGCTACCTGCAACAGTGACGAGTTGATCGACCCGTCCTTCGGCAAAATGTTTAAGGCGTCCGAGAATAGTTTGAACACTATGGACAAAGGCGTTGAAGTGGACATACAATACAAGGTCAGTAAAGAAAACTTAGTTGTGACAACCTCCAAAATCACCACGGACATAGTCGTTACTTGTGGACAAATTCACTCCGCGGACATATTCACACCTTTCAAGTGTAGCTAGTAGCTACACTTGAAAGGTGCGAATATGTCCGCGGAGTGAATTTGTAAGGGCGTCGTCAAAGAATGTTCGATGGGTTCGTACAAAGCCTCTTTTTTGGACCCAGCAGATATTTTTTTCATATATAAATGAGGTCCGATGTTCAGTGTAGGAATGGGCAGACATATTATTCAAACGCCATACTAACAAAACATGGTCAAGAAATATGCTTTTAAATTGACCCAAACCTCTGCCTAGAACCTAGCTGTTGTCCAAACGTACCCGTACCGCGAATACAGCAGTTGGCATCTTGAAATTTAAAAAGCTTCCGGGACTGTGAAGCGGCCGAAGTCTGTACGGCAACCCCTGGTCCCCTAACTTATTTCGGTTGCTTCACAGCTGAAAGTCGAACCCCCTTTTCAAAAATGCTGTTGATGCCCATGTAGCCTATCTGGTATTATCTTTAGATCGTACCAGCATCAGACGATATGGACCTTTCGACGGCAGACGAGATGCGACAGGGCACGATGCGCGAATTTAAGAACGGCCGGAAGTGGGTGGAGTTCGTTATGACGATTCTCAAGCGCCTTCTCGCCTTCACATTCCTTCTCGTCATATTCAGGTAGTTTTATCGTCGATGTCTTATCACGGTACCATGGCCCTATGTATATAGAGGATACCAGGCTAGTATCTTTTGATATCATGTTTATCAGGCACCTAGGAAACAGTAGGAAATCCTCGGCAAGCATCGGAATTCCTACGCGTTTCCTAGTATTACCTCATAAACCTGGCTATCAAAAGACAACGGGATTGTATTATATTTGTTAGGTAACGTTTTCTGACAAACACTTGGCAAATATGACATGGCTATGGAAATAACGCGGAATTGTTAACTTTGCGTCATTACATTGACGTCATTCGTTACGTCATGTGGCGCCGTTTGACCTATGGAGCGTCAGAAAGCGTAGTGTGACCCAGATATGCGTATCTAATCAATGTAGGATACGAAAATGTATTATCAGTCAATGTGCATTCGGTTAACGCAGAGCGAGTTACCTAATCAGCGCTCCAGATAAGCTTTGTGTCAAAAGACTCTTGTACCCCCTGATTTCAAATCCATGAGTATTTTGTTTTTACAAATGGATTATTGATTTACTTCATTATAAAATAGGGAACACATGACCAAAACATAAAACAAATTTAAACATTCATTTATTTGAGAGAATTATTACTTATTCACTGATATCATTTATACTGTAATAAAGTTGAAAATGTACTTAGTTGAGCTGCAAAACAAACACTGTAAATAAAACATTGCTGTGAGTATTTTGTACTCCCACTGTTGATAATAAATAAGCGCATCAATACGCCAATACGCACCTTATCTGTACGGGGCGCCATGCAGGACAGGTTAATTATGTGTACAAAATTGAGTTTTGTAACACTAAAAATCACAAAATTCAATTCTGTGTCACAAAATTCAATTCTGTGTCACAAAATTCAATTCTGTCAATTCTGTGTCACAAAATTCAATTTTGTAAGACAGAATTGAGTTTTGTGAAGAAAATTCAGTTTTGTGGGACAGAATTCATTTTTGTCCACAAAAATTAGTTTGTGTAGGATAGTCTATGTCATCTCTACGTTGATTGGTTGAGATCGGTCTTAGTCCATTTTACTAGATGGTGGAGTACACTTGCAGGTTTAAAAAATATTTCAAGTATAATATATCAATTATACTTCTTTATGGACAGTTATTTTGTTATATTATGATTACAAATGAGTGGTCACACCATATAAGCATATATACTTTGAAGGAGAAATAAGAAAAATATTCAGAATTTTCCCTCAATTATGTAAACAGGGTCAAACATAAAGTAGCCGGGACATAGCTAGACCTGAGAGCATGCCCATATATAGAGAATACCAGGCTAGTGTATTTGGATATCAAGTTTATCAGGCAAGGCTAGGAAACGCGTAGGAATTCCGAGGCTTGCCGAGGAATTCCTACCGTTTCCAAGCCGAGCCTGATAAACTTGATATTAAAATTACACTAGCCAGGTATTCTATTTATCAGGTAACGTTTTATGCTCGAAAATGACATTAGATGACGTCGTATTCTAACAGTAGATCTAACCTTGTGAAACAAATGGTATTGGATCTGTGTCTACTAGTTGCGAAGTTACGTGTTCGCAACTATGTGTCTACATGCATTATTTACAGTATACACCATCTTAGTATCCATGGTATCTACACAAATACTACAAATGGTTTCCTCAAATGGCCCAATACACACATTCTGTTTATAAACACAGACAGCAGTCAGAACACGGCCACAGAGCGTGTATTATTGATTTAACTGGGGCAGATGTACCTTGCGATACACAATACATGACGTCAGTACTCGCGGGAGATCTACATGTACATGAACTATGTGTACAATTATAACGCAAATGAGTTTAAATACGAATGAGTTTGTCAACGTTTGACTGTTTGGAGATAGTTGAAGCAAAATGGCAGAATGAGAAATGAATCATCGGCAGAATGAGAAATGAATCATCGACATTGAATGTGTAGATCGGCGACCGTGACCCATTTCTCCAGTGCAGTTTCTGACCAATGGTAGTCCTTCTTACATGCGTGTGCAGAATTGACAGAATTGAATTTTGTGACACAGAATTGAATTCTGTGGCACAGAATTGAATTTTGTGACACAGAATTGAATTTTGTTGCACAAAAGTGAATTTTGTGACACAGAATTGAATTTTGTGACACAGAATTGAATTCTGTGGCACAGAATTGAATTCTGTGCCACAAAAGTGAATTTTGTGACACAGAATTGAATTTTGTGACACAAAAATGAATTTTGCTGACAAAATTGAGCCATGTCCCACTTGGCGCCCCGTAATCTGCAGCTCTGCTGTCAATAAAGTGTGTGTTATGTGCGGGGGGAAATGGCAATTCAATTATGAATTGGATAGTGTGCATGTGACAGATCGACACTTTCACACAATTGTTCGTATCGTTTCCAAATATAACAGTCATTAACCCTTTAAATCCCAAATAACTGGAATGGAGTGTGATATGATATGTTGATTTAATGACCAATCCAACCGTCACAAAGCGATTTTCAGACTAGTACATTTATGAGGGGTGTTATTTTAAAAAACATTATTTGCAAAAAGTGCAGATCATGATGAGACAGCTCGTTACGAGCCGGCTCATATGGATCTACACTACAGGCTAATACTGCTAAAGATGTATGTAGAGTTGAAAGGGTTACATCAAAAGCAATAGTCGATACTCTACTCTGTCTCCAGCGCCTACAAGTATCACAAGCATTATCTGCACGACATCAAGTTCGACAATATGTACATCACATCTTACTTCAAGAAGATTGACGCCCGACGGATGCAACAGGTGCGTATTGAGTCTCTTTGTTTCTATGTCGTGACAACACGAAACATACGCAACTTAATGTTTACCTCTAAAAATCTAAAGGTAAGGTTCTTAATGTTTCCCTCTGAGCGGAGTAAAAACGTAGGTATAACAATTAAGCATTATTATTTTTCGTATCTAACGTTACGCAGTGCAGACATTATGGAACGAACGTTTAAGGTTCTTGAGATTTATCTCAATTTGATTTCAAAATGAAGGAACGAAATTCAAGGTACTTAAGTTACGCTCAACGCTGCGTAGTAACGAAGGGACAAAATGTCCGTAACTAGCTACCATACGTATTATACATTAGTATCTACCATGATAGCGTCGCTTGGTTACGTGGGCACTTCGACATCACGTGGCATTGTGCCAGAAAACATTGCATTATGTTGATATCCGTACTGTTGTGCTTATGTATCTAATTGTGTACTCGTTTATCTATAATCACAACCCAAAGTCAAGAGATCCGTGATAATCGCCGAACACGACTGTCATAAAGAATCAATCATTTATGTCACCGTCTGTGCCAGCATTGCCACCGTTATTTGCGAACGGTAACTCTTGCAATCTACTCCCGTACCGTCCGGACGGTACGAGGGTTGATTGCAATTCACCGTCAATGATAAGAACGCCTCCCAGTGCCTGCTTAGTAAAACTCAATGTAAATGAGACACGATTAATATAAAAATACAAAAAAAATAGTTAAAATGTGCAAAAACTATTAAATTGACAGTCGTGCTCAATTCCGTCAAAGATAGGTAGTATTCTCCCTGTGCGTTGTCCTAGCGATAGTAATGGTGGTCGGTGAGTTCAGCAGAATCTCTCTAAACCGGACACGCATGTAGTCTCTGTGTCCTTAATGTTACCGATGTCATTGTCATCTATCTCTGATAATAACGTCTGTTCAAGTTCGCAAAGAACACCCGCATGCATTCGCAAGGTTATATGTCTGATTTACCTCCCAGGGTGTCCGGTTTAGCGAAGTTCCATTGTACTACTTTCAGTTCGATAGCTGTGCACACTTTCGCTGGGATATTGGGTTTAGCTGAATCTACGGTTATGTTGTGTAATGGACGGTGGCAATATGGACACAGTCAATGACACAAACAATCAGGTACAATAAACGCCTGCCACGTATATGTCGTCTGGCAGTATGTGCACTTATCATGGATCTCGTGAATTTGTCTTGTAATTTTGTTTGCTACAATCCAGGGAAAGAAGACACTGTTGCCATTGAAGAAGTCTGAGGCGGGGTCGTGTGTGTTCCCAACCAGCAGCAAGATGATGAAGAGTGAGAAAAAGAAGTTGGTGAGTGGAACGTTAGAACTACTAGTACACATGAAATGTTGAACATGAATGTATTTCAGAATGTTTTACCAACTCTTAAATCGATATGACCTACATGGTATAGTGTATTCCTAGAAATATTGTTCTGGCGTACAGTGGAACATTTGGAAATGTACTGCAAACCAAATTAACCTCTAGGATATGTGCATGATATTGGAGCAGGATGTATATGGCATAACCATGTATCTATGTGAACAACATGTAGGCATATAGCCATGTTTGTAAAACAGAGGTTTTGCCATAATAAATACAACTTCTGTAGTAAATGTATCACCCAATAGCCAGTTGTATATGTGGCTGCGATTTGAGAAATTGGGCCGATTAGTTTTCAAACCAGTGTAGATCCAGATCCACACAGTCTGATCAGGACCTGCACTTTCCGCCATTCCATCAATTAAACAACCGGTATGCTTGTAATAAGCAATGTAGATCGCTACTAGGCTACAGGAGTGTGTTATTTGATCATAATTATACATATGCCACAAACCACATACAGGGAAACCTCTCTAAACCGGACACCCTGGGAGGTCTCCAGAGTGTCCGTCTTAGAGAGGTTTCACTGTAAATCAGGCATTTCATCGTTCTGAGCCTCAGTTGTGTGCTATGCGATCACGAACAACATTATCACCTGAGATAAATGACCAGAAAACTCATCAAAAATATGATACATAGGTGTTTTATTGGTGTCCGTTTTAGAGAGGTTCCCCATTTCATCCGCTACAACCTATGTATGTGTGTGAACGCCGTATGAAACACATGTTTTGCTTCTAACAAGCAGGATAGATTGTTTTCCGGCTGCTACAGTGTGCTATTTGTTCAGGTTACAAATCAGATAACCCCCGTATGGGACACACCATATGATTTTTTACCTTCGGACATCTGCGTAATTTCATGAAATACGTTTACAAATTTGCAATGCATGTATTCTGAATATTTGTTCAACTTTTGACTTAATTTTCAGAGTACATGCGGAATCATATTCATATTCCGCATGTACATATAGTCTGAAACTGTGTCAACCTTTTGCTTAATTTATGAAAAATAATGTAAATTGTTTCAACGTATTTAATGAAATTACGCAGATGGCGTGGCGTGTCTCATTGATATAAGGGCGTATTCTCCCCGACAGGGCAAGGGCACGTTCCTGCTGCTGTCGCGGGCGCTGCTGTCGGGCATGATCTTCTTCATGGACTACCTGCTGTACCATGCCATGGACATCATCCGCAACAACAGCCGCATCGACTACAGGCAGACCGGTCCGTTCCTGGGGCCCGTTTCACTAAACTTCCTACCTACGACTAAAATGTTCGTAAACTTTCGGATCGTCTGGAAATTTCAATTAATGGATTTACATTTATTAAGCATATATGCTCAATAAATGTAAATGCAATAATTGTTTACAAGAAAACATTGTTAATGTGAAATTTGCAGATTATCGTAATTTTGTACTTACGAACATTTTAGGCAAGGTTAGTGAAACGGTCTCCTGATCGCTTTTGCGGGGGTGGGAACTTTCAGGATATATCCTGAAATCAGGATTTGAGGTTTCTGATAATTGCAGAAAAATACTAATGTTTCAAAATGAGAAGCACACATTACACATTTGTGTGCGCAAACATATGTTTCATTAGCAATTTTCAGAAAATGCATTAGGAACTGTTCCAACCCCTGCTTCTGTAACTCAGTCATGTGTGTTAACAAAATATATTTAAATTGCAAGAGGGACCAACCGTGTTTTGACACTAATGCAATAATACTGTCTTAGCGTTGTTTATATTAATAAGTATTAGTTGCAGGCAGTGTCTCTGCAAAACTCCCGTTCGGGAGTTTTACAGAGTCACTGCCTGCAACTAATTCTTTGTTTACATAAAATAGAATTAGTGTACCCAATGGATACCGTATACCGTACAAGACAGGCCATCATGCGGGGTAATCACAGTCTTCAACTGGCACTGAGGTGCACTCTAATACTAGCGGTGTAGGTCCTCCTATAAAATAATCACAACTATAAATAAGAGATGGAGTTCTTGTAGGAAAGTTCAAATCATGCTTCACCAATGCGCATTATTTTTAATGTGTATGGCCATAACTGCCAGATGCTGCCAGATTTATCCAGTAATGTGCATGGCTAATAATAATAATTTCTTTATTTCATCCAGTTAAGTATACTATAAAGTATGGGAAAACATACAATTCAAAAATGCAAATCAGCTCAACATAATTATATTTTTCTGGTCCATAATATGCGTAGATTCATGATCGTACCATGCTACAAGAGCCGTCGATATCTGGCGTCGGGTAAATCATCATAAGTGTTGTTAACCTGGGACCAGGTTGCTGAAAGCCTTCTGTTAGCTTAAACATCACTGTTATAAATCCTTAGCATTGCTAAGGATTTAACAGTCTGTTAAGCTAACAGAGGTTTTGAGCAACCGGGCCCTGCTTGCTTAAGTCATTAAATATGTTCAACTTTAATGCGGTCTGGTATGTCAAATTAAAATCATGAATTGTTCACAAAATGGTATTCACTACCCCGTTCGGTGCTATTATTACTTACCATGCTTACGGTAGTAGATCCACCTGCCGGGTAACTTAGTGACCAACCATACTACTCAATTCTAGGCACGAATATGATCGACGTGAAGGTTAACGGCACTGGCTTCATGAGTGAAATTGTACGTCTGTTTATGACGGGCTTCAACACCCAACACAAGATCGACACCATCTCCACCAATGTAGGTAAGCGACACGGATAATCACGGCAAGAGAAAGAAGCCTATTGATTTTCAAAAATGCCCGATGACGTATCTCCCCTTGGCTGCCATTTTTAATTTTCGGACTCTGTATCTTCGTCCACGCAATAACTTGAGTTCTACCTGACCTATCGTAACCAAATTCGGCCTACATGTTTATCACGGCAAGATGAAGAACACGATTGGTTTTCAGTGAGTTATCTCCCCTTACTGATTGGCTTTGCCTCAACGGGCTTATATTATGACATTCGGCTGTTTTGTTACCCCTGGTAACGGCCCTGACTGGGGAGGATACTTGCAGGCGTGGATACAGAAATAATTGCAGGGGGTGGGGGGGGGTCTGTAATTAAAATTTGGCGTACCCGACAACCGCGCGCGCGAAATCGTAAAATCGGGGGGTCTGGGGGTCCTCTCCCGTGAAATTTTTAAATACCAGATCGCCGCAGATGCGATTTCCTGACACCTAGGCCACGAAAAGTCATCCAACTATTCGAGTATTGTAGATTTTCCAATATTTTTTTTCTCTTTTTTTTGCCGGGAGCAGGGAGGGGGGGGGGGGTCCGGAACCCCTGGCAACCCTCCCCCCCCCCTCCCCCTGTATCCGCGCCTGACTTGACACTACATATTGTATATTAATATTTAAAATGAAAATCAAATTCGATGTAATGTGATATACAATATATGTATCTTTCAAAGAACAACATCGAGTTCGATGGCGTGCAATTATTAACGAATATCTAAGGGGAATATATTCAGAGCATTAAATGAGAATATATCCATAGAATTACATAAATGTCTTCACTCTGTAAAGTTGTGCTAGCTCGTCTTTCCTTTAACCCTACCTCTCCTTTAGAGCAGTCCTCTAAATAGATTACAGAACTGGTAGTCATTTGTAGTTTCCATTATAACTACTTCTTGGGGCTCCATTTACGTTATAATTGGCGGAATGTGTTGATTCGACGTCACGTTTGTTAGTCCAAACTAAACAACGCGACATAAGGCCGACATACGCCGCCAATTCTAGCACCGGTTATGCCTGGTAAGTTATTCTAAGGGAAGGTACCCCACCGCCTGCGCTAATCTTGCCGATATTTATAAATGTTTTTATTATAAAATACTTGAGTATTGTGTTTGAGAGTAAGCAGCTTGATTGGCTAAGCCTGAGTTGTGCTACAGGTTGAGGCACAGCCAATCAATCTGCTTGATAGCGAGTTGATAGTTCCAACATATGTTTAGAAACGTTGACAGCTTGACTATATTAACGCAGGCGGTGGAGTAGTTGCGGGATGGAACTCTGCAGAATACTCCCGTGTCGTGCATACCCAGATTGTGTACGGACGATACAGGAGCATGGTTGTGCCTAGGTCTCACTTTCAGAGGGACAATTTCAGATTTTTGTATTAAAATAATGGGGATATCTTGAAATGTTAAGGGACATAGGCAATTTTAGGTGGGAAAATGTCCCCTGGCCTCGCTCTAGGCATAACACTGTAGGAGTATTCTGCAGAGTTACTTCCCGCAAATAGCGGTGGAGTATCCGTGATTTCCAAATTCGGTAACCTATGTATAACACTGGTGTCCACAGAGTGTTTGCCACAGCCGGTGGCCCTGGACAGGAAGTATTTCGGCTACGTGTATGGCATCTACGCGGCCATCTGGCTCCTCATCTTCTTCGAGGCGTACGGGCTCAGGCTCCGCCGGGTGATCGCTTCCCACTTCTACCGGAAGGTAAGTGGCTATCACATCCAGCAACTGATTCAGGTTAACTTGTTAGCGGCGTGGTGGGTCGGGAGGTGATAATTCATTCGAACAGTTGTTCGTTCACAGAGAGTAACGAGGGATTCCCCTAGTCAAGTCCGGGAACATTCTCAACCCCCCCCCCCCCCCCCCACCCACCCACACACACACACATTTTACGAAAATGTTTGATCTACATATGTTGGACAGAAGTAATACCCCACCCATTGCAATCTCATAGACTTACATGTATTTGTTGTTAGCACGTTACTTCAAAGTTACAGTACATATTTTAATGAAATAAAATGCATTGAGTAACCACTAGATCTGCGCATAATTTGATTCATATGTGTATTCAATATTCAAAGTAGTTTAAAAGATGCACGCAGTTAAACATATGGGATTTTTTTGGGAAATGCAGTTCCCATTGATGCCAATGATGACGTCGCTCGAAAGTGACGTCAAATAATTGCGCCATATCTAAAACATGTATCTATCGGATTGCTTGTGATAATCAGGAACCAAAAACATTCATATTCTGCCTAGATCCATTTTCCTTCAAACACTTTGAATGTCATTCAAATTGGTAAAGTATATACTGAGCTACATATTTGAGAGTAATGATGGAAATACATGTAAGTCTATGGGATTTTGACTTTCGGGAAACTACTTCTGTCCACCTACTGTATGTATCTACATCGCCATTCCTGCTTTCTGGCGCATTTTAGAGCAATAAATAAAATCGGCGAATTGTAGGGGTGGACACCGTCACTACACCACACCCATCTGAATCCATAGCCTCACACAGCTGTAAATAGTTTATCTCGAAATAACTTGCTTATAAATGTCAACTATTGAACCAGTTCATTAATAATAGTATTCCCGTCTCTATATGACATTACCTGTTATTGGGACGTTAAACCTATTCATTTTCACTTGTATCATAATGTGACGAATGTTGTTTTTTATATGCGATAGCAAGGCGTATATATATATGCGTTGCTCTTGAGGTTCTGTAGGTCATTCCGTCCGCCCGCCCGTGTACATTTACGTCGAAAAAGTCGAAAAGTTTGTAAGAGTTTCTCCAGTTAGAGTCCAGTATACCAGGTGGGGCATATCCCTGTTTTAAACCATAATGTCTAGTTTTTAAATGTGAAAAATACTGACAAACACTGTACGATATGTATATATAGTTGAGCGAGTTCAACAGTGCAGTGGTTTTTTCCACGATACCGTAGGTGTATATTTGTATATATAATTGGTATAGCAATATCTGTAACATAACAAGTAACTTTAACATGTATGTTTTTAGTTTCTATTTGCATACTTAAACATTTCTACATCATGCCTAAACATAAGACAGAACTATGCGAGTGCATATACATTAAAATTATCTAAACCAAACACCCTGTGGGCCACATTGTGCTTAATTTAAATGGGTTTCAATGTCCTATATCATTGTCATGTCTGTTCATGATTGAAAATGACAAAACAAAACGATTAATGGAGTGCTTATTTACAATGGAGCCTCTCTAAACCGGACACACTGGGGACACCAGGTTGTCCGGTTTAGAGAGGTTCCACCGTAAGTAAATTATAATTATTGTTTCGCTGTATTACAGAGGGAAAAACAGCGAGTGTTGTATTGCTACAACAACATGCTCAAACAGAGGAAATGCTACTTCCGCCACATGGAACGCGTCGTGAAACGGAAGGCGAAGAAACTAGAGCTGTCGGTAATACCAGTCTTATAAATAGCTTACCGAACTTGGAAAATCGCTACCGTTTGTTCCACATGTTCCTGTTGACCTGCTTTTGGCTGTTAAATACAAACATATGATTTTTAAAAAGTCGCCCTCCTCAATTTTACTTTCAAATATGTATCAACAATTTTGAGTTTCGTTACTTTTATAGTTTGTACATAGTTTATGTATATATTGATTTTATTTGGTTTTTCATTTTCTCGGCGTCCGTATTTTTTTTTTTTTTTTATATGTTATTTATTTCTCAGAATATGTTACATTCATACAAGTATACAATTACAATATTACATGAGAAAACAATTGTGTTTTTTTAGCATAGATAGAAAGAGGTTGAAAATAATAAATGGGAAGAAGGTGTTAAGCTGAGTTCCAGCTAGGAAGCGAAAGACATTAAGAGAATAGTTTGTCCAGCCTGTAACATTCATGTTCTATGTAAGCACGTGCATGCACGTGTAAAACAAAAGTAAAACACTTGCAATTTCATAATACAACTTATGTTTTCGTTTGTATGCCATATATAAGACGATACCTATGCATACAACAAGTACCCCTTGCGGTACAAAACAGTCATTTTCAGCAACATAACACAGCATGTAGTGAAGTGTAACTAGTTTTCGATTTAGTCCATATAGAATGATGCTCGGTCTGATCGTATAATATTATAAATCAAAATCCCTCCATTTATTTTGATGTATCTCCATGTTTCCTTTCCTTTGCGCTATTATTTCTTCTACCGTAATACTATGTTTTAAGTACGATAAAAAATTGTCGAAACGTAGATTAGACTTATTATATTTACATTTGAATATATAATATTTTGCTAGGATTAAGATATATTGTAATTGCTTTTCATGCGCTACCGTTTCGATTATTCCAAATGAAGTAGTATAAAAATTGATGTTCACTGTAATGCCCTTTTGTATTAAAAAGTTAGTCATTTGTGACCAAAAATGTTGTATTACTGTACATTCCCAAAACAAATGATTGAATGTTTCTATGTTCATGTTACAAAAATCGCATATACTAGACTCTACTATATTACACCTGGCCATCAGTTTGTTGGTACCTATGATTCTCATCAAATATTTGTATTGAAAGGTTCTAAGTCTTGTATCTATGGTGCTCCGTATGGTAATACAGTATATTGTTTTCCAATTCAGGATTTGATCTGGAAATATATTCGCCCATTTTTGTTCTGATTTTATGTTCTCCCTTGTTATTTTTCCTAATTGCATATTGTATAGTTTTCATAGAACGCCTATATTCTCGTGAATAGTTTCAGGCGTTCTATAATTACAATCGGTCGATGGGCCGAATGGGGTTCGCTGCGGGAAACTTCGTAACATGAAAGTGTGCCAATACCAACAAGCTATATGTTAGTTCAATATTGAAACATGTAACACCTGTAAACATTGATAGGTTATATTAAAATAATAATACGCGTGTAATTTGCAAAAAAATAGCTTCCCAATGAAATTTAGTTTAAATAGATTATCCCGTATGGAGCCTCATTTAGAACGTCTGGTACATAAAGAGTCGATATTTGAACCTTTTTACTAAACGCCATAGTGTCATGTGTCCAATTTATTGGACACAGGACACTTTTTTTTAATGTAATATACCAACCAATAACAAATTTATGTTTAAAAAGTCAGCTATTTGTTGTTAAATGCGATTGTATTTACATTGTGACGTCATACTATATTTCGTGTCCTGCCATTACACGTACTGGTTGACATCTTGAAATTATTGCTGTCTTCATTGTTGATAAGCTCTAAATACGGAAATACAGATATTCATTGTGTACTCGACGATTTGTGAATGCTACAGACGTATATTTCTGCAAATTTGCTAAAGTTGAGAGGACAATACGGCGACAGCCATGGCCCAAGACGCATCAATAATTGACCTACATTTTACATAAGTCTACTAGGCTTCCAGACACGAAACATTCATTTCAGTAAGAATTATTTCTTTATTACTGTTGACCAATATTTGAATCGTGCTGACTTCGACAGCACTTTTACCACAGGGCTACTAAAAAAATTCCATTGTATTCAATCTAACATGAAATCAAGTGGGTGGGGGATATTCAACATTGCCTGTGCATGTGCCGAGTCATTGGTTTTCGCGACCAATGTTGTTTCCACAATTGTTGTTTAAATAGCTTAATTTCTAATTTATGGTGCATCTCGGACTCTGTGTGTTTGTGGCACCTCGATACTTGTAGATTCACTTTGAATATATGTTTTCAGTCCAACAAGTCAATTCATTATATATTTAGGCTATTATCTGTTATCTATTCACTATTGTCTATATAGGCTTTTAGCCACTTAAAAAAGACACTACTTTCATTCCCCCCCCCCCCCCCCCCCCCCCCCCCCCCGCCCCCCTTCCGACGAGAGTCAAATGTGTTTAAAAAAACTGTAACAACAGTGATGAAATAAGTAAAAAATTGAGGTGTGCGAATCCAGGTACACTGCATGCATTTGCACAGCGGTGACTTTTCCCCGAAATATCATGAATATAGGCCGGTGCAGTATTTCTATTAAGTAAGTGATGTACCCGGCTTCGCACCGTGTATGTGGCTTTGCACACACCAATATTTTACATGTCTGATTATTCATGTTGTTTTCTTAAGACAAGTGTTTTCAGAAAGTCACGTGTTTACACGATTTAGAAAACTATAACAACAGTGACCAAACAAGTACAAAAATTGAAGTGCAGTATTTGTATTACGTATTTGTATTGCAGTGGGTGGGCTTCCTAAAATTTATTTGTACACAGGGTACCCATGTTTGGTCTGGGGTGGTGATGAGGGACTTCTTTGCTTCATTGTGTACCTCACAAAATATGGGCAGGGGTGGAGACTGTATGTTTGTTGGGATTACAATCGTGTCTGTTAATTCTGCGCACCTAATAATAATTTTCGTGAAAATGTCAATATTCCGTCTAAATTCCCTGAACATTCAAGGCAGTTCTTAGTCGAGATAATCACGGCTAAACAGATGGCTTTTACTATTTCATCTGTCGTCTATTATCTGTATCCGACTAGCGGAGACCCAGCCAAATTTGATCAAAATATCAGTCCATTTTGTCCTTGTGTTTTGCGAATAATACGGGAATAAAATGATAACCAATGTCGGTATATTTGCATGTGTATTATTGGTTTATGAAGCTTTCTTTAACAGATCTGTTGTTGATCTATTCATTTAGTAAGCAGGACACTAATCATTTTGACCATGTTCTGAATAACTTTTTACCAAACTATCGGAATGGGATAAAATTTGTGACTTAGTATACCGTTAATCAGCTTTATTCCAAAATCGACATAATTTATTCTGACGTAAGCTGGGAAAAACATTACGTGAATTGTGCATTAGCCGTGCGCAGAATTATCGAAATGACATTTTTTATATGCAGATCAGAATGTCAGTTTTCATTGGTTTGATACATGTACAGATATGTATGTCAGTGATTCTATATGTACATCTGGTGTCCGGTGTAATTTACTGACAAATCACACAATTTATAGGAAATTTGTTTTTTTCAGTAAAGAAACTATGTATAATACCAATCCATTAAGAAAACAGTATTTACAATTCTTGTTATGTGTGTTTAGTTATTATTTTCTGTTGTTGGCATATGTATGGTGCACCAAATGGGCATGTCCCGATCATCAATCAGCACAGTTCACAAGCCGTAATTCTCAAATCTTGTCAATTTGTACTTTACTATACATTGCATCTGAATTAAAATAGTTTAACATTGACATTAAACTTATTCTGCAATAATTTGCCTTTTGTTGTCAAAAATACTGACGTTAATGTATCTGTCCCGCGAAATCGAATCATTACCGTTACGCTGAAAAAAAAAGAAATAAATCAGAGTAACCTCCCTTTCCTACTCTCAGCTACTAATGCAATGAACACTGTTTATGGGCACCCGATTTATAAATAAACACGGTGGGTAACACAACTTAAGTCATTGCCGAGAACGAGACCGGTCTGTATTCTGAATTTTAAGGTTACACATTACATGCATCATTACCGTTCACGGTTTATACACGTCCATATGTATGTAGGTCGACTGAAACCAAAATTGGTAGATAGACACTTACAACGTTGTCTTTGCATATTCTACCTTCATGATGCGTTGTATACGAGGGGTGAAAAATGGGAGTTTTTAAAGAAAAATCATTACCGTTACGGTCATTTCCGTTACAAAATTGTGTAACGGTAATGACGATCGTGTAACGGCAATGATAAATTACCATACTAACCAGTCAGTTGATGCGTCAATTAGATATAAACCAGGTCCCATCAGTTGTCGGTCAGTAATGGCACATTTATTCAGACGTACAACATTTATATATCAGGATTTAAATTAGTAAAAGCTCTGAAACAACAAAAAACAGACACAGCTTGCAAGGAGTGTGGGTTTCTATTGGCAATCACATTAAAAGTAAACACTAACTTGAAGTTATATTGTACAGCATATTCAAAGTTTCAATATGTTTGTTATATATGCTGTATTAGTATTTTAAATAAATGGAAAGTCATTACCGTTACGTTTTGTCATTACCGTTACATAATCATTGCCGTTACGCCCATATTTTTGGAGGCTGTGCTATTAATTAAATGTAGCTTTATAACGATGTTTGGTACATGTGGTAAAACACAGCATTCTGTTAGTTGCCAAGCTATTTTGTTTTGCTTAACTTTACTGATTCATATTAAAATACATGTTGTTGGGTTACCATAAATGAGAAATTCCACGACTTGTTACTAAATTTCTCTGTTTCGCACTAATACAATTAGCTTACCATATTCTTGACACTTTTCTAAATAGATGCCCCTTCAGTTGATGTTTTATGCCGTTGAAAAGAAAAAAATGTAAATGTAAAGCTATATTTACGTCATGTCCCTTGAAGTGGAAATAAAATTAAACAAGAACAATTATAACATGAATGATCATGTTATAAAAGAACGCTTTGAGTGTATGTTATTATTATTGAGGCCAACTACATGTTTGCAAGTAGCATGTAAAGTTATAGATATCAGGGTATGGGATCAGTGGTTTCCGAACCTGCTTTTCCGACGTGACGTATTCTGTGACGTCATTTTTACAGTAAATTTTCTTGAAACTTTTCCAAGCAAACGGACGGATTTCGATGATATGTATCACACCATAGAAGTGACATACCGGTTCGATGATATGTATCACACCATACATTCACGTTCTTTAGATTTTTATTCACATACATGGTAACCGATTCTTCGTCAAAACCAGAAAATTGTTAGATTAAAGCAAACTATACCATACTGCAAGAACTGGCATCATTAAACGAAGCTAATCCCCTCGCACTGGCATCATTAAACGAAGCTAATCCCCTTGCTGGCAGCCTTGATAATAAAAAAGTACTCCGTGACCTTGGGCGGTCGAACGTGGGTCATATGAGTCTACTCATATGCTAAACCATGCTCCATAGACACACATTATGGTCAAATAATATCAAAATCGTGGAAGCAGTTCACAAGTTATTGAAAAATGAAAGGCGTTACTAGCGTACGTACATACGTACGCAGTACATGGACTAACGATATACCAGCTCTTGCCTGTCGGCGAGGGGATACTAATTGGCAACCAGTTAAGCATTTAATGCGTTATGTTTCATTAAACTCTGTCTTTCCATTATAAAGATATTACATTCAACATCCTGCACCACCTTTAATTGACATGGCGCAATTTTAAATATTGCGCGGGCCCGATTTTCCCAATTTTAGTACTTTCCCCTAACAAAAAAAAACCGGCATCTAGTCGCACGCTGACTGAGCCGCGATCTATAAACTACCCAGGGAGATTACATTGCAAACATAGTGTAACGCGTCCACTGGCGGTTTGTTTCGGTGAGTCCGCACAGTACAACAGTCCGACTTGGCAACGCCACCTAGCGACTTATCATCGACACTACAGTGCATGATATAAAAATCCTAAAACCATCAACTTCTAAAACTGGCGTTTTGAAGAAAGTCATGAAATATGCAATCTTAAATTCGATAAAATTGACGCAGTACAATTTGAACGACGTTATAAGCCAAAGATATGAGTGCCAGAAATAATCCACATTCAAACACATGAAAATGTTTGCCATTTCTCCATTTCATTGTCGAAACTCCAGACGGTTTTACAGAATGTGAAAGCCGTGGAAAATGTATACTGGATATCAAATACTCCTACAAGCACTAATATGAACTTGTGAGTGAAATTCACGACAGGTCATACATTACATCGAAACAGAAATCATTGCCTTGAAAAAGTCTGAGAAATATTACACACACACAAGTACACATTCAAACGGCTGTATGTCAAACATTGTTCTGCGACTTTGCACTGCAGTGGAGTAGCCAGATTCATTGCAGAGGGGGTGTGAATTGTGAATGGAGTTTGGAAGGGGTGCGAGAACATACATTCAATTTCTTCCAATTGTAGTGATTTTCACATATATTATACAGGTAGTTATTTCCCCCAGAAAACGTAGGTTAAAGTAAAAAAATACACACCTGACCAAATGTTACGGGATGCAATTACACACCCACTGGTGAATCCATGTGACAAGTGTTTTGTATGATGTGGTGTTTGTGAATGAGCTGATAAGACACGTGTCGTGCCTTTGCACTTAATGACTGGGTGCCAGACATCCTTCAGCAAAGTTGCAAATCATGATTGGGGTCCCATCTGTTTGGCACAAAGTGTTCTTTATAGGAATTAAATATTAAATAAGTATAATTGTGTAACTATTCCAACAGTTTTAAAAAATACGCAGAAATATTCACTTAGTAATCTTAGGTTTACTGATAGGTTGTATCATCGTGCTATTTTGATTGTAAATGAGGCAGGTCATTTTTAAATTATTTATATCAACTAAATGTGTCACCTGAATAAATATTTGTATTGACTTGTTACAAAATATGATCATTGCACATCAAAAGAAAAATAGAGAATAAATAGTTGTTTCCATTTTAAAGAGTCAATGTTATCGCCCTTGATATCAAAGTGGCAATTCAAGCTTGATGTAAAAATAATAATAATGTAAAATTAACATGGTTGATATGATTTTTTTAAGAATTTTACCAAATTTTCTACGACGGCCATCTTGGATTATGCGACAACCTCCATTTGAACAAATATGAAAATGCTTCACCCACGCACCACAACTGTGAAGTCTGACCAGCGTCGGCCAAACGGTACATGAGAAGAAGACGAAATCTATAATTAAAGGATGACCTGTCGGCGGCCATCTTGTATGATGTATCATCCGATTTTGACAATACCCACGATACCTTTGCCATGTGCCAGATACAAAATCAATGCGTGAAAAAACAAAGGGAGAACACTGGAATATTAGTGAGGCAAGAGTTGTGATAAATATACAGGAATTCCAGTTATGCTTGGGACACAAAATCAGTACATGTATCCGAAAAAAACAAAAGAAATCAGTATGGTAAGATATGTTATTCTTGCTTTTAAGGACTAGAGCAAGTGAGCGGTGAGCGGGGTCTCACACATACCCTCGGCCGCAGTAAAGTCATTTGGCCTTGACCTTTTGGCATGAAAGAAAGCCGCTTAGGTGAGATATAGAATGAAAATATGTTGATAAAGAGTATGTGACATTTCCAGTCGATCTAACATACGGTTGCAGATAAATTGTGTACTTAAAACTTTAATGCAAATATTTCAAAACATTTAACACAATTTGACCTTGACCTTGGGCATGAAAGTCACATGCGTGGGCTATAAAATGAAAATATGGATGTTGATTGTTGATAGACAGATATATGTTTACTTAAAACTTTAACGCATATATTTCAAAACATTTAACGCAAGTTTCAAAGTAATTTCACCTTCACCGTGTGCATGAAAGCCGTATAGAATGTTTGTTTAATGGTGTTTAACGGCCTATCAACAGCTATGGTCTAATACTCACATAAAGGATATAACTGTCGGAGACCAAATGCCAAAGTTGTTTGTTTGTTTATTGGTGTTTAACGGCCTATCAACAGCTCAGGTCATATAAGGCTGGGCAAACGGGTTCGATCCTGTATTAACCTGCTGCATTGGGGGGAAAATCCCAAAATCAGAACGGAATAATTTCATCGAGAAAAATATAGTCAGCCCTGAAATTAGAATAACCTGACCTGATGCCAGGTCCATACCACACCAAAGTCACTTGCCCCTTTCCCTAAAAAATAAAAAAGGATTACGAATAATCGTAGTACTCACACAAGAGATATAACCAGATTCAACTGTCACATACAAAATGCCAAAGATGTATGTGAGGGCCAAACCAGGTCTCCAGTCGGATTTCCGGTAAGGATGAATCGCGATTGTTAAATTACCCATCACATGCACCCACCAGGGCTATAGAAAGAAAATATTGATCTTCTAACTTCATAAAGAAGTATATATATGAAGTTTCAAGTCAACCCGACTTGCGGTTGCAGAGACATTGTGTACTTAAAAACTTTGACATGTTTGATGCAAATATTTCAAAACTTTAAGTAATTTGACCTTGTGCAGGAAAGCCACATCGGTGTGCTACAGTATAACAAATATGGATGACGATAAAGAAGTATATAAAGATTCAACTCAATGCGATTTACGGTTGCAGATATAATGGGTACCCAAAAACCGTTAACGCAAATCTTACGGATGGACGAAAATACAAAAACTATATACACCTCGACATACTTTGTATGCCTGGGTATGAATCATGATTGAAGGCACTGTGTTACAGATGATGCCTCAATATGTTGTTTGTCACATCATGCACTGCAAATGACCAATAATAACCAATTGCACCATTTCATTCGAAGACAAATTTCGAAGTCGAAATTTATTGTACATATGTAATTTGTTACAAGT
Source organism: Conchocele bisecta (assembly GCA_029237695.1). Taxonomy (NCBI): domain Eukaryota; kingdom Metazoa; phylum Mollusca; class Bivalvia; order Lucinida; family Thyasiridae; genus Conchocele; species Conchocele bisecta. Next base: position 10,643,399 of record CM055267.1, read on the forward strand.
TTGACCATTGGGCATTGATTTCAATTATAATCATGATAATAGCACAAAAATACATCATTAATTCGTAAATTTTCGTTTCCCTTCGAAAGTCTACAAAGTTTGTCTTTGGTCTATTCTGGATGTTTCAAGTAAAATCCTTTATTGCGAAGATATCTGAAACAATGTGAAACCAACCAAATATAGACTTTATAGACTGTGGACGTTAAACAGAAATTTATGAATCAAAGATTGAATGCAATACCTTAAATGCTAATCACTCTAGGTTGGCGGTAGGATTTTTAAATTTGCTCAAATATGTGTCTGTGACTGGAGAAATGGGACTTATGGGATTTGCGACCAGTGTAGATACACATATCCGCACAGGATCTGCACTGTTCACCATTGCATCAATGAAATCTCCATCATGCTTCTAACAAGCCACATCATTATCAGGCTACAGGAGTGTACTATTTGATCAGGAGCTACACTGGTCACAAATCCCATAAACCACATTCTCCAGTCACAGCCACCGGTTAAAGTAACGGACCAATACCTATAAATACATTAAATATACCTAAAAGCATCAATAAGTAAAATAAAATAGGCTAAACAAATTATTTACTCCCATATATCACACATGGAGTAAATACATTTTGTTTAGCTTATTTTTCTCTCACTTATTGATGCTCTTAGGTGTATTTAATGTATTTATAGGCCATGGTCCGTTACTTCAAACTGAGGTCACAGCCACATATGTGTAAAAGCATAGTAAATATATTTCTGACCATTTCAATATCTAGTCCTTCGAGTGTCACATAATCAGAAATGTACAAATGCCATTCTGTCCACCACAAGAATAAGTCACCGATTCAAAAAATATTGACAAATCTTAAAACTGCACAAGTCAGATTTGTGTGAATAAGATTCATTCTCAATTCCATCAACACAAGAAGTAACATGTCTTCACGACACATCCTTTCAACAGGTTGATTAGATGATTAGAGCAGAAATCAGAGTTAAGAACCACACAAACACTGCCACTGGCATGGATGCATGGTACTCCGGTTAAATGGTTAATTTTTTGTAACTGAACTTGTCTTTCTCAAGCTCTTCCTCGAGCGTTATATTTTCAGATGTCGCTGATCTTAAGATGATGACAGTCTGTCATGGCGACACTATATTTTGCTTCGTGTACGTCAGGAACTGGATCAGTTCCCATTTCGCGAGGTGTGGTTTTGGCAACTTGTTGCCCAGGTGGAGTAGTGTTTTCAGGCAGCGATTCTCTGGTGTCCTTTGTCTTCAAAACAGCAGAATGAGAAACAATTTCCGCCTTATCTGCTTCTTCTGAAAACCGCCCATATAATATCTCAATAGCCCTGCTGGTGTCTGCCTCGACTGCAGAGTGAAGTTGAAGAGGCTTGACGAATAATCCAGATCGCTAAGATCTGTAGACGGCTTCCCTGAAACAAACAATCAAACACTATTATGTACATGGTTAGCCTTTTATTGAATTTCTTACCAGTATTAACCATTACTCAGCAAATGACTCCGCAACTTTCCAACATGAAACAGTGCTTAGAGAACTACATCCCACCCGGGCATCAAACTCACAACACTTGGATAAATGTGGTAAGCGAGTAAGCCACATTGTTCATAGTTGTGAACAGTAACTCTTGAAATCTACAACCGTACTGTCCGTAGCAGAGTTACGTTTCCATTCATAGTCTTCCTCTGCAGAATAGTGAATAAGAGATCTGGTTCGCAAATTAAATGTAGCAGCTAAAGTTGGGGTCCCATCCACAGGTTGAAGTAACGGACCGAGGTATATATGTGTGTGTTATAGAGGGAGTAACAAATTTTTGTTTAGCTTTTTTTTTTTCGTTTATGGACGCTTTTAGGCATATTTAATGTATTTATAGACCTCGGTCCGTTACAATGTACTTCAACCTGTGGTCCCATCTAGTAGGCATAACAGTTTGCCTATAAGAATTAAATAAGTGTATAATTGTGTAACTACGGTACATGTATTCCACCAGTTTTAAAAATTACGAGTGCAGGCCCACTATACACATATAATCATTTAGTAATATTGATTTTACTGATAGTGACTCGCAGTGGTATCAGGCTATTTTGATATGCAAATGAGACATGACATTTTTAAATTATTTATACCAATTAAATGTGTCACCCGAACAAATAAAATATTTTTTATTGACACATTATAAAGTACGATCATAGTGCACATAACAAAACTAAGCAGACAGAATATAGTTTCCATTAACCTTTAATGGAAACACAGTTATCGCCCCTGATATCAGTGACGAAATTCACGTTTCATATAAAAAGAAAAAGTACATGTATATTTTCACGTACATGTACAAATGGGGGGAAAATCCCAAAATCAGAACTGAATATTTACAATAACAAAACTATATATTCAGCGCTGAAATCAGAATAATCCTGGTCTGATGCCAGGTCCTCGCTACACCAGAATCACTTGGCCCCTCCCAAAAGCAGTAGGATAAGTAATAACCTTACTACTTTTATAATGGGCAATAACCCAATTCAACTCCCAGGTAACAAAAGAGCCAAAGATAAAAATGTACTGAAGGGTCAAACCAGGCAAATAGTGATTCCTATATAGAGGAACTACTACCGTTAATTTACGTCGTCTCGTTCTCTCGACCACCACCCACGTAAAGTTTTGTATTACTTTTATAACAGTTTTTTTTTTCAGATGGAAAATATACAAATTAGGTCACAATTAACAACTAAAGTGTAAATCAGATCTGATTAGCTATTCTGTAGAGGAAGCCTACGTATATCATTTATTTGTTTGTTGGGGTCTAACGGCCTATCAACAGATGCGGTCATTTAAGGCCGGGTCAATGGGTTTAGTAATAAATCCCATATATTACCTGTACAAGTACATGTTCAAGTACATGTACAAATGGGGGGAAAATCCTAAAATCAGAAATGAATATTTACAATAAAAGAACTATATACTCAGCCCTGAAATCAGGATGATCCTAATCTGATGCCAGGTCCTCGCCACACCAAACCAGAATCACATGGCCCCTCTCAAAAGCAGTAGGATCAGTAATAATCTTACTACTTCTATAATGGGCAATAACCCAATTCAACTGCCAGGTAACAGAAAGAAAAGTATTACTTTTATAATATTTTTTTTCAGATGGAAAATATACAAATTGTGTCACAATTAACAACTAAAGTGTAAATCCGATCTGATTAGCTATTATGTAGAGGAAGCCTACATGTATGAATGGAATAGTAACTCTGCTACAGACGGTACAGGAGTAGATTGTAAGAGTTATTGTTCGCAACTACAATAACATGGTTCAACTAGAAAAAGTCGATGGCGCGCCATCGCAATATACCCACTTTCCCCAAATGCTAAGTCCGAAAGGGGGAAGTAATCCATGATGGAGGGTCGGATAAAAAATCCGAATTCACTTTGCGCATGTGCACATGATAACGAAGCTACATAGCAAATATGAGGCGCGTAGGTATGAAGGTGAAAAAGTTTTTCGAGTTACAAGGAAAAAATGGGAAATTCTGAGTCGGAAAGGGGGAGGTAATCGATGATGGAGGGTCGGATCAAAAATGGGAATTCACTTTGCGCATCTGCACATAACGAAGGTACATACTAAATATCAGGCGCATAGGTATGAAGGTGAAAAAGTTTTTCGAGTTACAAGGAAAAAATGGGAAATTCTGAGTCCGAAAGGGGGAGATAATCCATGATGGAGGGTCGGATGAAAAATCCGAATTCACTTTGCGCATCTGCACATGATAACGAAGCTACATAGCAAATATGAGGCGCGTAGGTATGAAGGTGAAAAAGTTTTTCGAGTTACAAGGAAAAAATGGGAAATTCTGAGTCCGAAAGGGGGAGATAATCCATGATGGAGGGTCGGTTGAAAAATCCGAATTCACTTTGCACATCTGCACATGATAACGAAGCTACATACAAATTATGAGGCGCGTAGGTATGAAGGTGAAAAAGTTACAATGAAAAAATGGAAATTCGAGTCCGAAGGGGTTGATATCCATGATGGAGGGTCGGATCAAAAATCCGAATTCAATTTGCGCTCTGCACATATAACGAAGCTACATAGCAAATATGAGGCGCGTAGGTATAAGGTGAGCGAGTTACATAGGAAAAAAGTGGGTGGGAAAATTCTGAGTCCGAAAGGGGTTGATAATCCATGATGGAGGGTCGGATCAAAAATCCGAATTCACTTTGCGCATCTGCACATGATAACGAAGCTACATACAAATATGAGGCGCGTAGGTTAGGTGAAGTTTTTCGAGTTACAAGGAAAAAATGGGAAATTCGTCGAAAGGTTGATAATCCATGATGGAGGGCGGATCAAAAATCCGAGATCCTTTGCGTATCGCACGATAACGAAGTACATCCATCAGCGCAGGTAGGAAGGAAAAAAGTTTTTCGAGTTACGAGGAAAAAAATGGGAAATTCGAGTCCGAAAGGGGGAGATATCCTGTGGAGTCGGACATCATTTCTTTGCGTATGCAACAATGTAACGAAGCTACATACCAAATATCAGGCGCGTAGGTATGAAGGTGAAAAAGTTTTTCGAGTTACAAGAAACGTGACGGACGTACGGACGGACGTACGGACGGACGGACACCCGTGACGAAAACAATATACCCGTTTTTTTTTACAAAAAATGTGGGGCCGAATGGGGTTCGCTGCGGGAAACTTCGTAACATGAAAGTGTGCCAATACCAACAAGCTATATGTTAGTTCAATATTGAAACATGCTAACACCTGTAAACATTGATAGGTTATATTAAAATAATAATACGCGTGTAATTTGCAAAAAAATAGCTTCCCAATGAAATTTAGTTTAAATAGATTATCCCGTATGGAGCCTCATTTAGAACGTCTGGTACATAAAGAGTCGATATTTGAACCTTTTTACTAAACGCCATAGTGTCATGTGTCCAATTTATTGGACACAGGACACTCTTTTTTTAATGTAATATACCAACCAATAACAAATTTATGTTTAAAAAGTCAGCTATTTGTTGTTAAATGCGATTGTATTTACATTGTGACGTCATACTATCGTGTCCTGCCATTACACGTACTGGTTGACATCTTGAAATTATTGCTGTCTTCATTGTTGATAAGCTCTAAATACGGAAATACAGATATTCATTGTGTACTCGACGATTTGTGAATGCTACAGACGTATATTTCTGCAAATTTGCTAAAGTTGAGAGGACAATACAGCGACAGCCATGGCCCAAGACGCATCAATAATTGACCTACATTTTACATAAGTCTACTAGGCTTCCAGACACGAAACATTCATTTCAGGTAAGAATTATTTCTTTATTACTGTTGACCAATATTTGAATCGTGCTGACTTCGACAGCACTTTTAACCACAGGGCTACTAAAAAAATTCCATTGTATTCAATCTAACATGAAATCAAGTGGGTGGGGGATATTCAACATTGCCTGTGCATGTGCCGAGTCATTGGTTTTCGCGACCAATGTTGTTTCCACAATTGTTGTTTAAATAGCTTAATTTCTAATTTATGGTGCATCTCGGACTCTGTGTGTTTGTGGCACCTCGATACTTGTAGATTCACTTTGAATATATGTTTTCAGTCCAACAAGTCAATTCATTATATATTTAGGCTATTATCTGTTATCTATTCACTATTGTCTATATAGGCTTTTAGCCACTTAAAAAAGACACTACTTTCATTCCCCCCCCCCCGCCCCCCTTCCGACGAGAGTCAAATGTGTTTAAAAAAACTGTAACAACAGTGATGAAATAAGTAAAAAATGAGGTGTGCGAATCCAGGTACACTGCATGCATTTGCACAGCGGTGACTTTTCCCCGAAATATCATGAATATAGGCCGGTGCAGTATTTCTATAAGTAAGTGATGTACCCGGCTTCGCACCGTGTATGTGGCTTTGCACACACCAATATTTTACATGTCTGATTATTCATGTTGTTTTCTTAAGACAAGTGTTTTCAGAAAGTCACGTGTTTACACGATTTAGAAAACTATAACAACAGTGACCAAACAAGTACAAAAATTGAAGTGCAGTATTTGTATTACGTATTTGTATTGCAGTGGGTGGGCTTCCTAAAATTTATTTGTACACAGGGTACCCATGTTTGGTCTGGGGTGGTGATGAGGGACTTCTTTGCTTCATTGGGGGTGACCTCACAAATATGGGCAGGGGTGGAGACTGTATGTTTGTTGGGATTACAATCGTGTCTGTTAATTCTGTGCACCTAATAATAATTTTCGTGAAAATGTCCATATTCCGTCTAAATTCCCTGAACATTCAAGGCAGTTTCTTAGTCGAGATAATCACGGCTAAACAGATGGCTTTTACTATTTCATCTGTCGTCTATTATCTGTATCCGCCTAGCGGAGACCCAGCCAAATTTGATCAAAATATCAGTCCATTTTGTCCTTGTGTTTTGCGAATAATACGGGAATAAAATGATAACCAATGTCGGTATATTTGCATGTGTATTATTGGTTTTATGAAGCTTTCTTTAACAGATCTGTTGTTGATCTATTCATTTAGTAAGCAGGACCACTAATCATTTTGACCATGTTCTGAATAACTTTTTACCAAACTATCGGAATGATGGGATAAAATTGTGACTTAGTATACCGTTAATCAGCTTTATTCCAAAATCGACATAATTTATTCTGACGTAAGCTGGGAAAAACATTACGTGAATTGTGCATTAGCCGGTGCGCAGAATTAGCCGAAATGACATTTTTTTTATATGCAGATCAGAATGTCAGTTTTCATTGGTTTGATACATGTACAGATATGTATGTCAGTGATTCTATATTTTATGTACATCTGGTGTCCCGGTGTAATTTACTGACAAATCACACAATTTATAAGGAAATTTTTTGTTTTTTTCAGTAAAGAAACTATGTATAATACCAATCCATTAAGAAAACAGTATTTACAATTCTTGTTATGTGTGTTTAGTTATTATTTTCTGTTGTTGGCATATGTATGGTGCACCAAATGGGCATGTCCCGATCATCAATCAGCACAGTTCACAAGCCCGTAATTCTCAAATCTTGTCAATTTGTACTTTACTATACATTGCATCTGAATTAAAATAGTTTAACATTGACATTAAACTTATTCTGCAATAATTTGCCTTTTGTTGTCAAAAATACTGACGTTAATGTATCTGTCCCGCGAAATCGAATCATTACCGTTACGCTGAAAAAAAAAGTAAAATCAGAGTAACCTCCCTTCCTACTCTCAGCTACTAATGCAATGAACACTGTTTATGGGCACCCGATTTATAAATAAACACGGTGGTAACACAACTTAAGTCATTGCCGAGAACGAGACCGGTCTGTATTCTGAATTTTAAGGTTACACATTACATGCATCATTACCGTTCACGGTTTATACACGTCCATATGTATGTAGGTCGACTGAAACCAAAATTGGTAGATAGACACACTTACAACGTTGTCTTTGCATATTCTACCTTCATGATGCGTTGTATACAGAGGGGTGAAAAATGGGAGTTTTTAAAGAAAAATCATTACCGTTACGGTCATTTCCGTTACAAAATTGTGTAACGGTAATGACGATCGTGTAACGGCAATGATAAATTACCATACTAACCAGTCAGTTGATGCGTCAATTAGATATAAACCAGGTCCCATCAGTTGTCGGTCAGTAATGGCACATTTATTCAGACGTACAACATTTATATATCAGGATTTAATTAGTAAAAGCTCTGAAACAACAAAAAACAGACACAGCTTGCAAGGAGTGTGGGTTTCTATTGGCAATCACATTAAAAGTAAACACTAACTTGAAGTTATATTGTACAGCATATTCAAAGTTTCAATATGTTTGTTATATATGCTGTATTAGTATTTTAAATAAATGGAAAGTCATTACCGTTACGTTTTGTCATTACCGTTACATAATCATTGCCGTTACGCCCATATTTTTGGAGGCTGTGCTATTAATTAAATGTAGCTTTATAACGATGTTTGGTACATGTGGTAAAACACAGCATTCTGTTAGTTGCCAAGCTATTTTGTTTTGCTTAACTTTACTGATTCATATTAAATACATGTTGTTGGGTTACCATAAATGAGAAATTCCACGACTTGTTACTAAATTTCTCTGTTTCGCACTAATACAATTAGCTTACCATATTCTTGACACTTTTCTAAATAGATGCCCCTTCAGTTGATGTTTTATGCCGTTGAAAAGAAAAAAATGTAAATGTAAAGCTATATTTACGTCATGTCCCTTGAAGTGGAAATAAAATTAAACAAGAACAATTATAACATGAATGATCATGTTATAAAAGAACGCTTTGAGTGTATGTTATTATTATTGAGGCCAACTACATGTTTGCAAGTAGCATGTAAAGTTATAGATATCAGGGTATGGGATCAGTGGTTTCCGAACCTGCTTTTCCGACGTGACGTATTCTGTGACGTCATTTTTACAGTAAATTTTCTTGAAACTTTTCCAAGCAAACGGACGGATTTCGATGATATGTATCACACCATAGAAGTGACATACCGGTTCGATGATATGTATCACACCATACATTCACGTTCTTTAGATTTTTATTCACATACATGGTAACCGATTCTTCGTCAAAACCAGAAAATTGTTAGATTAAAGCAAACTATACCATACTGCAAGAAATGGCATCATTAAACGAAGCTAATCCCCTCGCACTGGCATCATTAAACGAAGCTAATCCCCTTGCTGGCAGCCTTGATAATAAAAAAGTACTCCGTGACCTTGGGCGGTCGAACGTGGGTCATATGAGTCTACTCATATGCTAAACCATGCTCCATAGACACACATTATGGTCAAATAATATCAAAATCGTGGAAGCAGTTCACAAGTTATTGAAAAATGAAAGGCGTTACTAGCGTACGTACATACGTACGCAGTACATGGACTAACGATATACCAGCTCTTGCCTGTCGGCGAGGGGATACTAATTGGCAACCAGTTAAGCATTTAATGCGTTATGTTTCATTAAACTCTGTCTTTCCATTATAAAGATATTACATTCAACATCCTGCACCACCTTTAATTGACATGGCGCAATTTTAAATATTGCGCGGGCCCGATTTTCCCAATTTTAGTACTTTCCCCTAACAAAAAAAACCGGCATCTAGTCGCACGCTGACTGAGCCGCGATCTATAAACTTACCCAGGGAGATTACATTGCAAACATAGTGTAACGCGTCCACTGGCGGTTTGTTTCGGTGAGTCCGCACAGTACAACAGTCCGACTTGGCAACGCCACCTAGCGACTTATCATCGACACTACAGTGCATGATATAAAAATCCTAAAACCATCAACTTCTAAAACTGGCGTTTTGAAGAAAGTCATGAAATATGCAATCTTAAATTCGATAAAATTGACGCAGTACAATTTGAACGACGTTATAAGCCAAAGAATATGAGTGCCAGAAATAATCCACATTCAAACACATGAAAATGTTTGCCATTTTCTCATTCATTGTCGAAACTCCAGACGGTTTTACAGAATGTGAAAGCCGTGGAAAATGTATACTGGATATCAAATACTCCTACAAGCACTAATATGAACTTGTGAGTGAAATTCACGACAGGTCATACATACATCGAAACAGAAATCATTGCCTTGAAAAAGTCTGAGAAATATTACACACACACAAGTACACATTCAAACGGCTGTATGTCAACATTGTTCTGCGACTTTGCACTGCAGTGGAGTAGCCAGATTCATGCAGAGGGGGTGTGAATTGTGAATGGAGTTTGGAAGGGGTGCGAGAACATACATTCAATTTCTTCCATTGTAGTGATTTTCACATATATTATACAGGTAGTTATTTCCCCCACGAAAACGTAGGTTAAAGTAAAAAAATACACACCTGACCAAATGTTACGGGATGCAATTACACACCCACTGGTGAATCCATGTGACAATGTTTTGTATGATGTGGTGTTTGTGAATGAGCTGATAAGACACGTGTCGTGCCTTTGCACTTAATGACTGGGTGCCGACCATCCTTCAGCAAAGTTGCAAATCATGATTGGGGTCCCATCTGTTTGGCACAAAGTGTTCTTTATAGGAATTAAATATTAAATAAGTATAATTGTGTAACTATTCCAACAGTTTTAAAAAATACGCAGAAATATTCACTTAGTAATCTTAGGTTTACTGATAGGTTGTATCATCGTGCTATTTTGATTGTAAATGAGGCAGGTCATTTTTAAATTATTTATATCAACTAAATGTGTCACCTGAATAAATATTTGTATTGACTTGTTACAAAATATGATCATTGCACATCAAAAGAAAAATAGAGAATAAATAGTTGTTTCCATTTTAAAGAGTCAATGTTATCGCCCTTGATATCAAAGTGGCAATTCAAGCTTGATGTAAAAATAATAATAATGTAAAATTAACATGGTTGATATGATTTTTTTAAGAATTTTACCAAATTTTCTACGACGGCCATCTTGGATTATGCGACAACCTCCATTTTGAACAAATATGAAAATGCTTCACCCACGCACCACAACTGTGAAGTCTGACCAGCGTCGGCCAAACGGTCCATGAGAAGAAGACGAAATCTATAATTAAAGGATGACCTGTCGGCGGCCATCTGTATGATGTATCATCCGATTTTGACAATACCCACGATACCTTTGCCATGTGCCAGATACAAAATCAATGCGTGAAAAAACAAAGGAGAACACTGGAATATTAGTGAGGCAAGAGTTGTGATAAATATACAAAAAGGAATTCCAGTTATGCTTGGGACACAAAATCAGTACATGTATCCGAAAAAAACAAAAGAAATCAGTATGGTAAGATATGTTATTCTTGCTTTTAAGGACTAGAGCAAGTGAGCGGTGAGCGGGGTCTCACACATACCCTCGGCCGCAGTAAAGTCATTTGGCCTTGACCTTTGGCATGAAAGCCGCTTAGGTGAGATATAGAATGAAAATATGTTGATAAAGAGTATGTGACATTCCAGTCGATCTAACATACGGTTGCAGATAAATTGTGTACTTAAAACTTTAATGCAAATATTTC
>CM055267.1:10655016-10875211 GCA_029237695.1 Conchocele bisecta
ATGACAAGTATTCCTGTAAAGTTTCACGACTGTAACTTAAACACTTTTGGAGATATGCACGACACAAATTTTGTGACGGACAGACGGACAGACGGACAGACGGACGTTCCAACATTTCGGGTTTATGAGCTATTTGTTCTTTAAAAGATCAAAAGAATAGCTCCTAAATGTCAATAGAATTAGGAGCTTACGGAATGAATCAAAGGAATCTATTGTCTTAGGCTCCGCCCTTTAACTCTTAACTCCTGGATGTTGGCCCGGACAGACGGACGGACGGACAGACGGACACCGAAGCCAAAATCAATATGTCTCCCCATTCATGGCCGAGACATAATTACCTTGCAATGGCAATCATATTGTGTAATGATTAAAATATGAAATGTCACGTTGACTTATTTCAAAGAAAACACAAATATTCATGTCAATATTGTGTTCTTTTGTAACCTTGTTATGTAATTAGACACGTGTTCCAATAGCAGAAGTCCAAGACAACTGTCAAATATAAATTATAGCAATTATCGTTTAAGAATTAAGTCATATAATTAAGTTCAGTCCAGCTCCATAGGGAGTACACTGTTATAGCAATATTTTACTTGTGAATAAAGTAACATGTTCTATAAATTCTTTATACTTGCACGCTCACACATGTGTCACAACATGTAGCAGACTTCCAAGTTGGTGTTTCAATACAACTAGATTACCTTATAGTAACAATCAAATTGTTTATAATAGCTCTTTTTCTTTTTATCCTTCTTGGTTTTGCAAATAAAGCTTTTCCTAAGCAAGCATACCGATGAACCTGTCAGCCAATATAGCCATGCAATTTCATACGTTATATATAAAAAGTGCTTTATTTTATAAAAAAGATAAAATCGGACGTATTGACAAATAAATGTTCAAATGAAGTGTTTTCACAATGCTTGTGTTCCACTTTTCTGGCGAACACCACATGCATCCACTCAATTGGTGCAATGAATTCATTTAGCCAAGATGTTATTAATTTATGTACCCGATGTATGTAACGAGATGCTATCTCGTGGGAACGAGATGCTATGTTGTGGTAACGAGATGCTATGTCGTGGGAACAACATAGAAAAATAATTGCGCATGTCCCTTTTAAGCTGCCGTAGATATCGGTGAAAATTGAAACAACTCTGTTGTCCTAGTATCATCATATATCTCATTATAGCACTTTACACAGGGCCATGATGAAAACACATATAATATCCTGAAAAACATGTCGGAGGTCCTAGTATGGTCATATTGTAGCGTCCCTCTCTCTCGGTCTGTCCTTAATACAATGGAGTTTAGGGGTGTTGGTAGCGTACCTTCACTTTTGGGAAATGGTAGCGGGCCTTCGTGAAGCAGGGGTATATGGACAACTTAACTAACTGCTTGGAGATCAAATCATAACAGTGGCAGCAATTCAGTTATACCTGATATTTTGGTGAAACATGAGTAATGGTAACAACGAATATAAGTGAAAACAGATTGATTACAAATTGTGATAACAACAATGATGTGGAGTGATGACAACGTCTAATATGAGGGCATGAGCGATGTTTTAAATAATTAAACCTGGGCGACTGCGGGAGGAGACATAAGGGACAACTTCGATCAGCGATTAATGTAATAGACACAACCAGTCAACACACAACTGGAATGGGTCTCATGCACGGGGTTGGGTATCACACAGCGGGGTTGGGTATCATAGGCTGGGTGGGGGAAATCACACAGCTGGGTGGGGTATCATAAGCAGGGTGGGGGAATAACACAGCGGGGTGGGGATCACACAGCGGGGGTGGGGACATAAGCTGGGTGGGGGAATCACACAGCAGGGTGGGGATACACAGCGGTGGTGGGGATCACACAGCGGGGGTGGGGTTAACACAGCGGGGGTGGGGTATCATAAGCTGGGTGGGGGAATCACACAGCGGGGGTGGGGATCACACAGCGGGGGTGGGGATCACACAGCGGGGTGGGGTATCATAAGCTGGGTGGGGGGGGTCACACAGCGGGGGTGGGGATCACACAGCGGGGGTGGTGTATCATAAGCTGGGTGGGGAAATCACACAGCGGGGGTGGGGATCATACAACGGGGGTGGATCATAAGCTGGGTTGGGGAATCACACAGCGGGGATGGGGAATCACACAGCATGGTTGGGTATCACAGGCTGGTTGTGGGGATCACACAGCAGGGTGGGGTATCATAGGCTGGGTGGGGGGATCACACAGCGGGGGTGGGTTCACACAGCGGGGGTGGGGAATCACACAGCATGGTTGGGTATCACAGGCTGGTTGTGGGGATCACACAACAGGGGTGGGGATCATAAGCTGGGTACAAGGGGGAGGGGGATCACACAGCAGGGGGTGGGGATGTGGGTAAACAGCGGGGGTGGGGATATAGCGTGGTGGGTGGGGGTGGGCGGGAAATTAGTGGGTGGGGTAATGGGTACTGGGAATTGTACGGGTTACTAGATGTCTACGGTCTAGATAATCTGTGGCCAATTGGAAACCAAGATACAGGGTAATACGTACCACTGGTACTGTAGTTGTGAATTAGGTTTGGCTAAATATGTCGGGTTTGGGTGAGGGTCGGATATTGGGTGCGTATGTGAGTTGTCCTCGGGACGAATGTCAACTGAACGCTGTGCGCTCACTTGTATTTATAGCCTTCAATCCGGACGTTGTCCGCAAATCCAGCCCTTTGATTGGCTCGTAAAGACTCCGAGGACAACATATTTGGAATCCGCGGACAATATGTGAAAGTTGTCCCTGATTCCGCACAGTGGATTGGTTGGAATGTGTAATAGGATACCGGGAATTTCCCACTTTGACGAAATATGAAAGTTTTCCCGCATAGCTGATTGGTCAGAACAGGTGATCGGAATATCCGGGAACATACGGGATTTCCCGAGGAATGTTAGTGAAAGATGGCGGCGGTCTTCAACTCGTCTGGATAGTGTGGTAGAACTAATATTAAATATAACGGATAAAATGGGTTATGTGAACTATGAGGACGATACAGATGAACTAGGAGTGTTGGTGAATCACCATGCATGTGAAATGAGTTGGGGTAAGTCTTTGAAGTAGATTAATAGCCTCTCACAGTCGCCAACAATCGGAGAAAGGTTGAATTGATAAAACATGATGAAATTACACCAAATGGCTGGCGGGGTCGCTTCACTACCCCGCCTGCTCGACAAGAGTTCGTCCTCGAACTCGAACACGTAATAAAACATGCACACATACATGTCGCCATAACACCATAGTCAACATTACTGTAATGCTTATCAAGAAGTAAAAAGATAAAATAAAAAAAAAACTTTTTTATGTGAACCTGTCCGGTTACTTATCATTATTCTTACATGTGCATTCCAGTGTACTCAACTGAAGTATGCAAAGACGTGATGACGACATGATGTGCAGGTGATTTCAATAAAATACAGATACAACGCAATAATGAAATAGCAATGCAAATTATACATCTGAAATCGCCTATACATTAATGCTAGAGTACATCGAGGATGTCGCCACTGTCACTCGGATTAACGATACCTACCCCGATGAAGTGGAAGGAATATGCTTGGGAATCCGAATATCAGACTCAGTGCGACTCGATCGACAGAAAACATCTCAATACATACCAGCCATTCATCGCTATACACCAAGGGATAACAGCTGAAAATGTGAATATACTGATGCAATCGAGTGTCATATGACCTTAAATACCATACACCACCAAGTCTATCCTTTCAGACGGAACATCACCTGATGCTCTCACCATCGCGACGCCCATCGAAATCCGTGTTCAGCTGATCAGCCTACACACTGAGATGACAATTCCGATATGGATGCCGACCAGATGACAGAAACAGGAAACGTTCATCCCACAGGATAGTGATTATTCTTGTAGTATTTACATCAACATATGAGAGTAGATATTTGGTGCTGCCACCGATCCATGAATCTACCACCATACGTCCATGAGTGTAGATCCAGTGATACTCAAGACATCACCAACTGTGAATCGCATACAACATGCAGTTATCATCGTGCAACGTACTAGTTGTATAAAGAAACATTTTATTATATATATATGCCCATGTACACAAACAGAAATATCCTCTTTACCACTTAGCTCTGTTGAACATGAGCAATTATATGGCTGCAAGTATTTTGTGTTCCTTTTATTCTAGAATTCAGCGATAGCCATTTAGGACCGATACTTTCTACCTATCTAATTATGAATTATGAAGATTACATGCCATTCAGTCATTTAAACACTGGACCACTTGATTGATGTTTCATTCGCGTTAATAATTGCAGTACTAAATGGAAATACATGTACGTAAACATACAGGTACATACAATACAATTATTAGTAGGCATAGTACTTTCATACTGATATCCTGGCTTTAATACACCCTAAGTGACCTTACATTAGTCATTGTATTATTCAAAGAAGCATAAACACACTAATTGAGATACAGTCTGGTCCATATGTACAAACTGCTTCCTAATCAGGATATATTATGCCAAGCACATTTATGCACACGCCACTGCCTATTTGTATGAAATAACAAACAATTAAATAGTTACTCCGTCTGACCAGACAATGAAATATCAATGATTTATATATATCTGACACTAAGTGCAGATCCTCTTATGTGGATAAGAACGAAAACCTATGCAATAACATATTTATCTGGCATTATTTATGACATGTATAATATGCCTCAGCATACGAAAGTCGGTACAGGACACCACTATTGCTACTCAAATCTCCGACGCCCGCTGGTCAGGCGGACTGCCAGCGGTTTAGACAGCAACAGGATACATACCGCACCGAACTTGCGTAAACTGCCATATTATAGTGAAAAGGTATTTTGTATATATGTTTTAATTGGTTAAGAAATTCCCTCAGCTCACCAAATCATTTGTGGTGATTAGCACCCAAATGATTTGTGGAGCTGGAAATCTGGTTTTTCCATCCACACACTAGAGAGGCGATATGTCCTCTCACCATCCGTAAACTCCTCAACCTTCTTGATGCAGAGAACATTCGCTGGTATACATTTTACGGAATGGTGAGAGGGTCCGGCCTTTATGGCCCTCTCTCGAGCGTCTCTCAACACATCTGCGTGGGGCCCATCCTGGTAAGTGGACGGGGCACCCAAGAAGAATAACTGTGGCTCGTGACAGTCCACCTCAACCGTCGTCAAGGACATCAGGTAATCCGGCTGGGGTGGAAGAGTCTTTAGTTGCGCTATCGGTCATTCTGAATTGGCTATTCCTAATGCATCAGGGATACAGGTGTTTCTTCAGGACAAATCTAGGGGCTCATCTTGGAGAAAGGTAGGTGGACTCGATTCCGTGGTGGAGGCGGCAGATCTAGGAGGCGGGCTGGAAGTCCTGGTGGAGGCGGCAGGAGACAGACTGCGTGGGGAGGTAGCAGGAGATGCGCTCGAATTCCTGGTTGAGGCGACAGATCTAGGAGGCGGGCTGGAAGTCCTGGTGGAGGCGGCAGGAGACAGACTGCGTGGGGAGGTAGCAGGAGATGCGCTCGAATTCCTGGTTGAGGCGACAGAGCTGGGTGGTGGGCTGGAAGTCCTGGTGGAGGCAGCAGGAGACAGGTTGCGTGGAGAGGCGGCAGGAGATGGGCTCGAATTCCTGGTAGAAGCGACAGAGCTGGGTGGTGGGCTGGAAGTCCTGGTGGAGGCAGCAGGAGACATACTGCGTGGAGAGGTGGCAGGAGATGGGCTCGAATTCCTGGTTGAGGCGACAGAGCTGGGTGGTGGGCTGGAAGTCCTGGTGGAGGCAGCAGGAGACAGGCTGCGTGGAGAGGTGGCAGGAGATGGGCTTGAATTCCTGGTTGAGGCGACAGAGCTGGGTGGTGGGCTGGAAGTCCTGGTGGAGGCAGCAGGAGACAGACTGCATGGGGAGGTGGCAGGAGATGGGCTCGAATTCCTGGTTGCGGTGCCGGGAGAACTAGGTGGCGTATATATATCATCCGCCGCATCTCCTACCTCGGCCATCAAGTCTATATCATCCGTGTCTGGACTTGTCAGGCCATCATCGGTGGGCAATGAACTTCCCATGCAAAATGCTGCCGTTGGCT
This sequence comes from Conchocele bisecta, assembly GCA_029237695.1. NCBI lineage: Eukaryota > Metazoa > Mollusca > Bivalvia > Lucinida > Thyasiridae > Conchocele > Conchocele bisecta. The sequence continues at coordinate 10,661,138 of CM055267.1, forward strand.
TGAAAGGGCCGGGCAATGGTATACGGATGGGGCAAGGGAAAAGGTGACGGGATTCTAGGTGCCGGTCCAGCAACATCTGTCTACTTCTAGGGACACTGAAGTCGCAGTAGTCGCATGAAACTTTGGGTCCATGGACGTCCCTATGGTGGCGCTGGACTGAATTAAATTTGTGAAAGATCTTGCCACACAACGGGCACCTGTACACGTCTTTCCGTTGCGTAAGGGCGGCTCCCCCAAGTGGCATCGACATAAGCGAGGGTAGTTGCAGCTCCATTTGGTTCTGTCAACAAAAAAATCATGTTCAGCTCACAGTTGAGTTTGTATTAAGAGTAAATGTGTGTGAGGGCTGATTGGGGTAGGAAGACACAGGGAAACTCCTGTGTAGTTCCTAATAGGTGGAAATAACTGATAGTGGGTGTATAGGGTGCTGGGAATACGGGCCGCTCATATTTGAGCTCATAGGAGAGGGGAATATCTGGTAGAGGGAGTATAGGGTGCTGGGAATACGGGATGCTCATATTTGAGCTCATAGGAGAAGGGAATATCTGGTAGAGGGGGTATATGGTGCTGGGAATATATGTGGAACTTGCTGTTTACTATATCAATAGTACACCCGTGAGTGAACATAAAATCATAACCAATTATGGCCGGGACCTCAACTTCCGCAACGGTCATTTTATGGTGAATGACAGTATCGATAAAGTCGATGGGAAGAGTGACATTGCCTAATGGTACACTAACATCACCATTGGCCATGCTCAATTGAGTAGTGGGTGAGCTGAGCTCGGGTCTCGCATCGCAGGGTATCTGATTAAACATTTTCGGACTGATTACCGATACAGTACTTCCCGTGTCTAGCAATGCGTGCATGCGTAGTCCGTAAATGTTTATAACCACAAATAAAGCGTCCGGTTTACCATTCCTGTTTCTATTATTTGTCACTTTTGGGTCGTGTGTTTTGGTCTCTATTAGCTGAGGCTTGACCCTCGGTCCCAGCTAATACCAGTTTTCCTGGTTATGTTGTGAATTACGGGATGTCTGTGTCCGTCTATTACTGTTCCGTCCTCCAGTCGGCGCCCGGCCACGTCCCCCGTAGTCACTGAGGGAGTATGTGCCATGTCTGTCCAGTCAGGGTGGAAGTTATGATTATATCTATGTCCCATTGGGGGTTGAGACAGATGGGCTCCTGTGCGACGCTCATTGCGACCATTGGGGTTTGGCCGGAAGGCATCGCCAGGGTTACCCAGGGGTTTATTTGGGCAGTTATAGGACATATGACCTTGCTGTTTGCAAGAGCGGCAGGTGACGGGGGCACGAGGCAATGGGCATTCTCGGGAAAAATGGCCAGGCTGTCTGCAATTATAGCAAACACGTGGGTCTGTTTTATCGGCACGCGACCCGGAGGTTTCCTTTTGAGAGTTAGAAATTACTTTCATCTCATAAGAGCGTCTGAGATTTCTTCTAAAACCTCGTCTTGGTAACATAACCGGTTTGGGGGTAATTCGCTGTATTCCGATTGCATTCGTATGCCCTGTTTTAACGCTTGTCTACCGTTCCGGCATTTCGCGGCCTCGTATTTCATCGCGATTCTGAGCCCGTCCTCAATAGTCTGTGGCTCCTTAACTGTTATAAATTGTTCTAGATTCCAATCATTTATTGCTTCGATAAAACAATCTAAGGCCATTTCCTGTCTGTTATCATTTGTTAATGACGGGTAGGCCATGCGCGTGAGTCTCTTTATATCATGAGCTAGCTCGGGCAGAGACTCATCTTTTCTCCGTAGACGCAGCTTCAATTGTGCCTTATACACGGTTGACTGATTTCCCGGTTGAAATCTGTCCCTCAGTGCTGATACCAACGCGTCAAAATGTATGTTCATTCCGGAGTCCAGTTCACTTAGAACTGATTGCGCGGCACCGCGAAGATTACATGCTAACTTGACAGCTTGCGTGTCGTCACTCCAGTTATTTCCACGGGCCGCAATTCTGAATTGTACCAGATAATCGCGTAGGTTCCCCGTGCCGTCGAATGTACCGATTTTCACAAATTCTGCTCGACTATGTCGGTTTTGGAAATATTGTGGACCTTCACTGGCTGAGGGACGTGGATTATAGGGATGATTCGAGCCTCGCGCCGCTCGACTATCGTAACTCCGGGGCCTGGGCGACAATGACCTGTATCTATTGCTCATATTTGTGTCTCTGTGGTCTAGTGCGAAATTATATTGTTCCGTAAATGGCTCATCGTAACGAGAATTATCCCTGACCATATCAGGATAACGCGATGAGATTTGCGACTGACTACTCCGAACGGGATAACTGTCACTACGCGGGTGTTCATGATCTCCGAGTCCGTTACCCGCTGAAATGGATGGGACGCACGCGGGAATAATCTGAGATTCAAGCTTCTTGACTTGCGATCTCAGAGCAGACAGCTCTGCTCGTAGTAATTCCTCGTTCGAATTTACTTGATCCTGCTCAGTATTTCCGTCTGAATTACTATATGTAGCGGATCGCGATGAAGTTGTGTGATCACTATACCGGGGGACCCTAAAATTGACTTCACCACTTGGGGTACCCAGTACAGTGATGTGCTCACCATTGGAGAAGGCCGGGAGATTTTTCCCGAGGTCATGGGGTTGGGGTAGACGACCTTCTCCCTCCTGGTCATACAAGTTTGCGAGGTCGCCCTCTTCAATAGCCTCACTAGCTGCCATCATATATATGGCTTATAGTATAGTATTGTAGGGTCTCGTACGATATGGGAATGCGTATATAGAGCGATGTGTACCCTAACGACAAATATCAGTAAACAGACCTAAATGTACGTGTCTGTTAGCGCTGCTCACTTTGCACTTTTCCCGTCGTGCACATTCTCGACAGTGATACTGCTATGTGTATTACCTATGTGTATTGGCTACAGCAATGTAAACACCGCTATCTACTCATGCACGGGGTTGGGTATCACACAGCGGGGTTGGGTATCATAGGCTGGGTGGGGGAAATCACACAGCGGGGTGGAGTATCATAAGCCGGGTGGGGGAATCACACAGCGGGGGTGGGGATCACACAGCGTGGGTGGGTATCATAAGCTGGGTGGGGGAATCACACAGCAGGGGTGGGGGGATCATACAGCGGGGGTGGGGATCACACAGCGGGTGGGGTTGGGGACACAGCGCGGGTGGGGTATCATAAGCTGGGTGGGGGAATTCACAACAGCGGGGGTGGGGATCACACAGGCGGGGGGGTGGGATCACACAGCGGGGTGGGGTATCATAAGCTGGGTGGGGGGGGTGGGGGGGGGGGGTCACACAGCGGGGGTGGGGTGGGGTATCATAAGCTGGGTGGGGAAATCACACAGCGGGGGTGGGGATCATACAACGGGGGTGGATCATAAGCTGGGTTGGGGAATCACACAGCGGGGATGGAGAATCACACAGCATGGTTGGGTATCACATGCTGGTTGTGGGGATCACACAGCAGGGTGGGGTATCATAAGCGTGGGTGGGGTGGCGGGGTCACACAGCGGGGGTGGGGTTCACACAGCGGGGTGGGGAATCACACAGCATGGTTGGGTATCACAGGCTGGTTGTGGGGATCACACAGCAGGGGTGGGGATCATAAGCTGGGTGGGGGTAATCACACAGCGGGGGTGGGGTATCATAAGCTGGGTGTGGGGTTTCACACAGCGGGGGTGGGGATCATACAGCGTGGTGGGTGGGGGGGGCGGGAAATTAGTGGGTGGGATAATGGGTACTGGGAATTGTACGGGTTACTAGATGTCTACGGTCTAGATAATCTGTGGCCAATTGGAAACCAAGATACAGGGAAATACGTACCACTGGTACTGTAGTTGTTGATTAGGTTTGGTTAAATATGTCGGGTTTGGGTGAGGGTCGGATATTGGGTGCATCTGTGAGTTGTCCTCGGGACGAATGTTAACTGGACGCTGTGCGCTCACTTGTATTTATAGCCTTCAGTCCGGACGTTGTCCGCAAATCCAGCCCTTTGATTGGCTCGTAAAGACTCCGAGGACAACATTAGGACAATGAGCACCATATTTGGAATCCGCGGAGAATATGTGAAAGTTGTCCCTGATTCCGCACAGTGGATTGGTTGGAATGTGTAATAGGATACCGGGACTTTCCCACTTTGACGAAATATGAAAGTTGTCCCGCATAGCTGCTGAGAACGAATAAATAGTGAATACTTTAAAATAACATTTAATTTCTCATCGGACACTGGAGCTGAACAGACATATTTAAAGAAAATATATATTACGATCCGGGTCATCCAGCCAGTTTTGCTGGACCGCAGAAACTGTACAGAGTTGTCAGAAATGAAGGGAAATTCAACATCGGTATGCACAGAATCAGAAAGTTCCTACAAAATCAAGAAGCATACAGTTTACACAAACCGGTGAGAATACGTTTTCGAAGAAACCACGTGATCAGCGCTGGGATTGACGATTTATGGATGGCCGATTTGATCGATATGGTGAAATTTGTATCATTCAATAACGGACACAAGTACATTCTGTTGGTGATAGATACATTCTCCAAATACGTGTGGCTTCGACCCTTGAAAACCAAAACGGGTCCGGATCTGGCAGGAGCCTTCCGGGACATTATCACCAAGTCTGGACGTTCACCGGCGAAACTTATCACGGATATAGGTATTGTATATCATTAATACTGGTTCTACCTCGGGCATATAATTGTTACCACCATTTTAATTAATATGGACACATTCGAGTTAATCAAACCAATGTTTTTATAGCATTCCTAGAAAAATTTAATGTATATTATCTTGGGGGACCGTAGACGTGTATTGTTAATAACAGCTGTATGCACATAGTTTGTAATGCTGGCTCTTTGGTTTCCATATTGCTCTATATTTCAGGTCAGGAATTCCGTGCAAATAATGTACAGGATTTGATGAAGGAGAATGATGTCAGATATTTTCCGACACAGAAGGCATCGACTTCTGAGAGAGCCATACAGACGATCAAAATGTTTTCGCGGACAGCGTACGCGAACGCGGTAGTACGTAGGTAGTCGCGGGCAATATCGATCGCTGGTCCCGTATCGGAATACCGCGGGTTTTCCCGTGACATAGGCGCTATCGATTCGTTGCTCCGCTCGGACAAACACCTTTAACATGGGGGAGATGGTACCTGAAGGGACACCCTGTTCTACTGGGACACCCTGTTCTACACCCTGTTCTACTTTAACATTCGCTTGTATAATATAGTTCAATATCAGTTGTATGCCGATTTTAACATCATAACTCACACCACCCCACCTAAAAACTGACCACTAGCAACAAAAGGCAATTGCTTCATCCACAAATTAACAAGTATAATAACAAGAGCTGTAGGAGAACAGCACAGCTCGACTACGAGGTACACATAGCTTGACAAACAAGGTGGCCGCGGCCTGCATACAAACCTTAACCAAGATTGACTAACAATCTTAACCAAGGGAAATTAAGTAAGTACTTCAAGGTTAAATGTAGGTCAATGTCAGATATAGGTCAGGGGTTATTGATGTACATCACTAGATGAAGTTTTCCAAGTTTGGTTGCTGTAGGCCCAGGGGTATTCCATATGCAAGCTTGACTAAAAACCATAACCAAGTTTGAGTACAAACCTTAACCAAGGGGAAATAAGCAAGTAATTCAAGGCTAAATGTAGGTCAAGGTCAAATATAAGTCAGGGGTTATTGAAGTACATCCCTATGAGAAAAGGTTGTCCAAGTATGGTGTCTGTATGCTGTTTGCACAATAGTATTCCATGTACAAGCTTGAGTAAAAAACTTAACCAAGGTTGACTAAAAACCTTAACCAAGGGGAAATAACTAAGTAATTCAATGTTAAATGTAGGTCATGGTCAAATATAGGTCAGGGGTTGTTGATGTACATCACTAGGAGATGAAGTTGTCCAAGTATGGTTGGTATAGGGCCAGGAGTATTCCATCTTCAAGCTTGACTAAAAACCTTAACCAAGGGGAATTAACTAAGCAATTCAAGGTCAAATATAGGTCAGGGGTAAGTTGATGTACATCACTAGGAGATGAAGTTGTCCAAGTATGGTTGGTGTAGGGCCAGGAGTATTCAATCTACAAGCTTGACTAAAAACCTTAACCAAGGGGAATTAACTAAGTAATTGAAGAGGAAATGTAGGTCAAGGTCAAATATAGATCAGGGGTTATTGATGTACATCCATATGAGAAAAGGTTGTCCAAGTATGGTGTATGTATGCACAACAGTATTCCATGTACAAGCTTGACTAAAAACCTTAACCAAGGTTGACTAAAAACCTTAACCAAGGGGAATTAACTAAGTAATTCAATGTTAAATGTGGGTCAAGGTCAAATATGGGTCAGGGGTTGTTGATGTACATCACTGGGAGATGAAGTTGTCCAAGTATGGTGGGTGTAGGGCCAGGAGTATTCCATCTTCAAGCTTGACTAAAAACCTTAACCAAGGGGAATTAACTAAGCAATTCAAGGTCAAATATAGGTCAGGGGTAAGTTGATGTACATCACTAGGAGATGAAGTTGTCCAAGTATGGTTGGTGTAGGGCCAGGAGTATTCAATCTACAAGCTTGACTAAAAACCTTAACCAAGGGGAATTAACTAAGTAATTGAAGAGGAAATGTAGGTCAAGGTCAAATATAGATCAGGGGTTATTGATGTACATCCATATGAGAAAAGGTTGTCCAAGTATGGTGTATGTATGCACAACAGTATTCCATGTACAAGCTTGACTAAAAACCTTAACCAAGGTTGACTAAAAACCTTAACCAAGGGGAATTAACTAAGTAATTAAATGTTAATTGTGGGTCAAGGTCAAATATGGGTCAGGGGTTGTTGATGTACATCACTAGGAGATGAAGTTGTCCAAGTATGGTGGGTGTAGGACTACATAAGCTCTAACTATTCTTTGAATAGTCGAGCTAATAACTATTCTTCGAATAGTCGAGCTAAAAATTAGCTGAGAATCAGTTGACTCTGTCTTGTAATTCACATCAACGAAGTTGCTCGACCACAGATGTGTACGTATAATGTGTTTGTCATAATGTATTGCATTGGTTGTTCTTTGGGTTTATATGTCTCCTTTTTATATATTGTCCTCTATTTACCCATTGCTTTCTTCCTGCGATATTATTATTTTCCCGATCCCTTGTGCGTTTTGAACACGTTTGCATATCATTTCGACAATTGACACAGTTAGCCTCTTGGGTATTAATTGTGCCCCCCCACCCCACCATTTTTTAATCATCGTAAGTTTGCTAGCCATGTTCGGTTGGAGATTATCATGGATCGCCGAGAGCATGTTTGTGCCGCGTTTTTTAAAGTCTCCTAGCTAATTTGTTAGTTTCTTGTTTGAGTATCTTGCTATCTATTGTTCACTAATTCAATATTTGCCGTGTGGAGTTTTTGTTGCTTTACTTCTGTCACTTAAAACTTTTCTCATGAAACAAAAAATCCACACGATGTATATGACACTTGTGATATACACACATTTGCGTTCCCCAAGTATCTCCAGACCAACATCATTTCCCTTGTGTTTTTTGTCTTTGTGTCATATTCACACTAAACTACCAAAATCAATCAAAAATCGTTAGTAGAACCAAACCAAACCCATGACTCGACTATTTCCAAGCTATCCAGCCGTATATCAGAGACAATTATGAAAATGTTTTTCGACTTCTCCAGGTTCTCCAGCTCTTTTCCTCCATGTTAAATTCCCATTGAGAAATAATTTTTCGCAATTAAATCAATATTTGGCCAAATTTTACAAAATAAAAAGAAAGCTCATTCTTGAATTTTCATAAAAGTTAATATTATCGAAAGAAATGTTGTTTTTGCATTGTTTATACAGCCGTACAATTTGGGCAGCTTTCGTGAAACAGACAGTGAATCAACAACCAGTGCATTTCAAGCCAGTCAGAGGGGTAAATGTGCCTGTCCGTGGGAAATTAGACGTTGATTAACAGAATCACTGACAAATACACACTGTTTATTTCTTCGACACAAGTACACAGTAATTGCAGACACATGGAGACTTAAACTCCTTGGTAATTGATATTAACCAAATGGCAATTAGTTTACCTGCTGAAATATCTTGAAAGCATATATGCAAACATTTAGGAAAACGTTATACAATTAAAAGAAACACAACAGTTTAGTATAGAAAACAACAAATGGGGATGTTTGATTGGACTGGACTTTGAAATATACATGTATTATGAACTACTGTTCTAAAATGTAAAATAAAATAGGCTAAACGTGACATCGATGCTTGCAAACAACTCAACAAATTTCATAGACATACACACCTATATCCAGCTAGCTTTCGCCAATGTCATAATTGAAATTCCATGGTAAATATTCAATGTTTAATGTCATATCTTTAGGTTTGACTCGTATTAGAATTTATTACATTATATTGCTGTTTGCTGCAATAAATAACATGAACATGATTACAGGCAGAAAAATACCAGTAGCCGATTTCATAAAAATTGCAAAGTATACTTATCTAGCAAAGTGTACTTTCTAGGAGCAATCATTTATTTTTCACAACATGCATTATTTCATATAGAACTAACGACTGCATGTTTTTGAGGATTAAAAGTATGCAGAATTATTATACTGAATGTATTACATTATCAAAGCCAAAATTGCTGTGATAATGTTATCAATTCAGTATAATAAAAATTAATAAAATTATCCTTAAATTGAAATTGTTTCCCTCAAAGTGTAATTAGCAAGATAAGTATATTTTGCAATGTTGGTGAAATCGGCTACAGAATAACAACAAGGTTTATATGCAACAACAATACGGTAACAAGTAATAATATCATACATCGCATAACAATGCACATACATGTACAGCCTGCAAATTGGACACTGACCGACCTGGTGATTTTTATGTTTTCGACCAGTGAATATTTTTCTTTCTAGCCACACTATAGTATAGTGATTGACTGGTAAACATGGAAGGCTCTGGGGGCCGTTTCATTAAACTTTGTACGACTAAAATGTTCGGAAGTGCAAATTTATAATCGTCTGGAAATTTCAATTGATGTAGTTACATTTATTGAGCACAGGCTGCATATGCAGCCTATGCTCAATACATGTAAATCCATCAATTGTGTAGTAGCAATTTTGCACTTACGAACATTTTAGTCGTACGAAGTTTAGTGGAACAGCCCCCTGATCAGACATTATTATGTGACTTTGGCTGGAGACATGGAACTTATTCCCTGTCGATGATGGACATGTCTGTATTCATATCACCACACCTCAATCATTTTGTGTGTACATAGAATGGAATGTATATAAATTAAGAAGGACACCTACATGTAGGTGGTATGGTAGACAATGGTCAGAAAACAGATTTAACAGAACTGAGTCTCAGATAAATCCATTACCAAATTATCTCCCCTGTTTATCACAATCTATGATAGTAAATAGCAGTATAAAGACCAAACTGCTTGCAATTTGTACAAGTAAACTGGTGCATTTAAATGTAAAAAAAATGTTTAAAACTATCGCAAACCTATGCCTACAACATAAGTGGCGTGCATGAGCTTTTAATTTGGTTGTAGGCATGCGAGTAGATCAGGAGGTAGACCAGCCACAAATGTTGTTAAGCCCCATTGCTTCAGTCACAACCGTAGTATGCGCATGCTGATCTGTGATCGCAACAGTAACTAGTTACAAATCCTATACGGGAGACGACTTATATAAGTTTGCTTTCAATCCAATCCCATTTGTATAATTCTGTATATACAATTATTGATGCCTTACTTTACTTTATATCAATTATATACAAACTAGATTTGTCAGTAAGGGATACCCCCCGCCCCCCGCGTGGGCCCAGGGGGCCGTTTCACTAAACTTTGCACGACTAAAATGTTCGTAAGTACAAACTTATGATAGTCTGTAAATGTCACATTAACAATTTTTTCTTGTAAACGATTTTTGGATTCACATTTATTGAGCATAGGCTGCATATCACAACTACATGTACAATAATGTAACATAACAAACTGCTTCAGACCCACCCACCCCCTCACATCTGGGGGCCGTTTCACTAAACTGTCTACGTCTAAAATGTTTGTAAGTGCAACATTACGAGTCTGTAAATTTCAAATTTGACATTAGCAATGTTTTCTATAAAAAAATATTGGATTTACATTTATTGAGCATAGGCTGCATATGCAGCCTATGCTCAATAAATGTAAATCCATCAATTGAAATTTGCAGACGATCCTAAATTGGCACTTACGAACATTTTAGTTGTACAAAGTTTAGTGAAACAAGCCCCTGATGTACATTGTATTGTACATGTAGTTGTGATTGAAGTTGGGAATAAAGTGTTCAGTTGGCAGATTTGTTAATTGACATATTTATTTGTTGAAGAAATATGGCTTAAAGGTACATGCCCACTCAGTAGACACACAATGTTATTTATATCAGAGACATCAGCCGAGACATTTTCTGGCAAATTAAACATTCATTCACCATTACCCCACGTACTGATTGGAATTATTATATATTTTATATCAGACATAAATTTCCACACTGATAATCGTGTTTTCTTAAAATGTTATCTGTACAGCGGGCACTCGTATTTTTTTAGAACTGGTGGAATAGTGACACAATTATACACTTAATTAATTCCTATAAAGAATATTTCGTGCCTGCTGAGTGGGCATGTACCTTTAATGCATTTGTGGCCAGTGAAGAACCTGATCCAGTCATGAAATATGGATCCAGAGCTCCAGATAAGCTTTGTGTCAAAAGAGTATTGTACCACCTGATTTCAAATTAAATGCGTATTTTATTTTTATAAATGGATTATTGATTTTCTTCATCATTAAATAATGACCAAATGATCAAAACATAAAACAAATTTAAACATTCACTTAGTTGAGTGTATTATAACTACCATATTCACTTATTTATACAGTGATACAGTCGAAATTTACATAGTTGAGCTGCAAAATACAGTTGAAAATTTTGCCTTTTGCAGCTCAACTAAGTATATTTTCCACATTATTACAGTATTTCCACTACTCATTTTGAAAATCAATGTGTATTTTCACACTGCTGTGAGTATTTTGTACTCCCACTGTTGATAATCAATGCGTATTCAGCTAAAATAAGTGTGTAAAATACGACAATACACACCATATCTGGAGCTCTGTGGATCTGCCAACTGACGACTTAAATTACAACCAACGTTTTTAATGCGATCCTGTGTACTTATGAGACACGTCATGTGATTTTGTACCTAAGAGTATGTCCGATTATTCATGAAATATATTTACAGGAACTGTGATATTTTTTTGTAAATGACATCGAAAATAAAATAAAATTCCGCATTTCCCATGAAGACGTAATTTACGGAGAATATCGTAAATTTTGTAAATGTTTTACATGAGATATCGCACATGTTCTTAGATACAAAATCACATGGCGCGTCTCATGTGGGCCACTATTGGAAAAGTCCTTTGTGTCCAGAGTAGACCCAGACTAAACAGGGTATATGCTGTTCACAAGTCGGCGAACAAACCATATATTAAACCTACAGCAAGCAATGTGAAACACTATCAGGCTGTCACAGCGTTGCAGTTGTTGAAAACCAACCTTGAATTGGACAGAATATATGAGACAAGAATATATTTTCCGAAATGACGTCGAAAGTCAACAAATTTTATCACATTTGATATGAAAATTTCATCATCTTTCGACATCATTTGCATAAAATATGACAGTTTCTGTAAATATATTTCATGAACAATCATCGCACATGTTCTTACGTACAAATCATATGGCGTGTCTCATATACGTGTAGTTATGCGAGTGTTTGTGGCCTGTACGTTACCTGGGCAATAGCCATACGAAGGTCGTTAACGTCCTGCATAGCAACGAGGTACTCTGTCACCACGTTCCACTCCTGGAACACACGCACATGTACATTACCCCAGACTGCCAAACAATCATCATCAGGCCATGATTAAATAAATGAGCATGTACATGTACTCGAATTTCAAACTCAAAATCATGAAGCTTGAAAACTGGTATGATTTTCAGCAAACTTGGCACCACCTAGAAATAAAATTGCCACCCCTCTCCTTACCTCTTGTGAGGGTAGCAATTTAACCCCATCTCTTTAATGTAACACATGGAAGAGCGATTTTTGCAATCTATTATCCGGCGTGTTTGATAGGTTAGTGATATAAAACTATCAAACACTTTATCAATACATTATTAATAAAGAACATACACATGCAGAAATTGCTTATTTTACCGTGTCAATGTGTTTATCTGACATTTACATGTATATCTTGTAAATTTGGAAGCTTCGTTTCGTTATGTTGAATGTTTAACACCAAGAAGAGAAAATATGGCTTCCATGGGGAAATGATTTCCCTGTTCTATTATTTTTGGCAATTTAGTAGTATATGTTTGACCACACAGAACAGGTCTCAACCTATGAAATATATACATATGGCCGTGGTACCGTATACAGTTTTTATACATTTCTCAGTCCATGACATATAAGTTGTCTGGTTTATTGGTCACTACGTCGTGTTCAGATGACTATACGACATGTTTTACAGTCACTGAAAACCGTTAATGTGATTACTAAACATGTCAATTCGTCAATATAACATATTTCTATGATCGATCATCATGTTCCCCGGTCTCTGTGACACACATATTGTGTCGCACAATTGGTTCCTTGGTCAATGAAACCACACATATGACCACGTATCTCATAGTATTGTCTGATAGATACATCGCTATGACCGTGTCGATTACAACCTTATTATAGCGATATGTACGGCCATTTAACGCATTTCTGTAATAACATTACACATTCTTTGGTGTCTGAAACACATAGTGTCGGGCGAGTTGATCATTTTTCAGCGAGCCGAAACAAGCTGCATGGCCACATTTTGTGGAAATGACATCTTCACAAATATGCATTGTATATTATTTCACAGACAAATGCACTTATTACATGATAGAACTTGTATGTTGTCATCACAGGAATTAATTTATGTACAAATAAAGATGTGGCTGTCTATATGAAGTTTCTTTTCATGAACAATGAAACATGCTGGATGATCTGATAGGCATGTGTGGTGATATATCATTTCGTAGAGCAATGAATGTACATACGATCAGGAAAATGCATTTTTCACGGACACATAAATACAGGTATAAAGAAACACATTGCAAAATGATAAACGCTTTGCTTGGCTTCATACGTAATTTCAGGGACTACTTGTCTAATTAATAGACTATGTAGCAACATAAATGTTGTTTTGAGACAGGAATTGTGTTGTTGGGACCAATTAATTTGCTATGCGTCAATATAGATGTATTTCATGGACACAATAAAACACATTCACCAACAGGTGACGATATTGACACGTACATTTGTTATTAATTTTAATATTTATCTTCCAGTCTTAGAAGTATGGAAAAACCCTGCCAATATGTAGCTTTCCACAGCTGTAAAGATGTATTATTAATGCATTAGTAATGCATGTATGTTTCGATTTTTGTTGATACATGTTCCTACATGGAAATAATATTTATACAGGGCACTGTCAATAGTCCACGCCATTGGCCGGTTAACGGCGGTCAGTGTGGATTTATTGAACGTATTTGTCTCCAGTCGTGGCTTCAGGTGGATATGTTTACCAAGCCGAAACATAATCTGAGCGAAAACAATGCATTCTTTACACAGACAGGAAGTTTCTATCTTACTAGGTTATGACGATTATAAATTATTTCGGTGCGCCTACTTGAAATTAATACTGTTAGTAGGGTTTATATGGCTATAGTTACTGGTTTGATATGGGAAACAAGATTACGTTCGTCAAAACTAATGTTTTCTGAACGGTTGAATTTTAATGTTTATTTCCTAATACATGTATATGGCGACTATGCATGTTAGATTAGGCTGAAAGTTAATTGCCAGCCTGCAAGTATATTACTTTATTATTATTAGATAATATCTTGCTGATGAACACCTGGGTGTAGAAAGAACATATGTGACCTGTTAAAGACGATGAATTGTCACCACCGCAACGTTTATATTTCCAACACTTACCAGGATACTAATATTTCATTATGTTAAAACATTCATGTCCGGAGGCCATATCGTATATATTACAGTTGTAATTGACATATATGGCATACAGGGAGGGCACTGCACTATACGTCTTTCCAGTTGTTGTGTACTTACAAATTGTCACCAAAACTAAATTAACAGATGCAACATTTTCTAAATTATGTCAATTTCAAGGTTTAATCCCGTACGTACGGCGCGCATATTGGATTTATGTCCGTTAAAATGATTGTATGAGCTATGTTAGATAGGTTCCTCGGCTATGCAAACATATGTGTATACACTGAAACAAAGTAATAATTGATTTATTAAGGGAGCTATTTATGATTTTGTGATTTTGTGATTTGATATGCTAAAATATAACTGATTTTCACAGCGGCCATATTGGATTTAATGCAGCTGAAACGGTTCAGACATAAAAAAGAACGGTTTTAAGACATATTTCCTCATATATGGCAGCCATATTGTATTTGCCTTTGTTCATTGGTATTGAGCAACCGAAAGTAAGTTAGATATATTGCTTGGTATCAAAAACATGGGTGTAGACATCAAAGCGAAGTCTCTAGGTGACTTATTAAGGGATACATTCCTGATGTTGTGATTTGACCTAATTAATATGCTAATTATGTCCGAATTAAGAACAATTCTACAAATATGCAAATAGGGATCCGGCAGTTTCTGAGTCATTTCTACCTATACGTTACATTTACAACATAAAACCTTGCGGTACTCAACATTCCTAGGTTCACATAACGCTGGCTAGTGGACTATCTTGTTTCATGATCTGTTTTTTAGATTTATTAGATTAATCTTTTGCTATCGAAATACTATCAGTGAACATAATCTCAGAAGCGACAATTCAAATAAGGAAGTCGATAACTCTTAAGAGCTTATGACGGCCGCCAGAGAAACACCAACCACATATTGGTAGGCTTAGGGGTTACGGTTAGGGTCTGATAGATATCGGTATTGGAAATCATAAGGCGTAAACGATTCTTCTTTTGTATCAGATTACAACATACGGCTAGGGTTTACTGGAAGTATTTTCGTAAGACACCGGTAGGTCTGTTTTATAAATAACAAGATTTGTAATTGTTCATTAACTCATTTTACATATCCATGCATGTATATATGTTATGTTGCCAAGCTTCTGTTGTATAATAGTGTAGTGGCTTGGGGAAATGGTCGAGACACGCTGGCAAAAAATAGCAACACAAAAGAAATTCAGCACAGTTATATCTTAGGCTATACAAAAGTACTTTGGTTCTCAAATACCGCCGCATCCGATAAATTCCGATGCGTCAGGACATGTTATTGTCGTGGTCAAATAAAACATATTTTAAATTCGCCACATGGTCAATCAAAAACACTACTCTGCAAAATATGTTAAATCCCATCATGTCTTACAACATGCTGAAGAATGTTCAAGTCTAAAGAGGTCATAGTAGCTGTAGTAAACATATATGTGAACCATATTAGTTCGGGAGCACGCCTCGACATACCGAGAACCCTCTGCTATTATTGTTTTGAACATATTTTGGAAACTACATACCACCAGGCACTATAATCAGAAAGGCAACCTTCTGGGATAGATGTATCTCACTTTGAAGATCTTATGTTACATGGTACCAGTCTGAATTTTATCACTTTCTACACTTTTCCTATGTACTAAAAGTGCTATATCTCATTCAAAAATAATCTGTTTGTACGAATTATCTTTTAATGTGTTAAAATTTCATCTCTAAATAAGTACTTGATTGTACCTACTACATTGAAAAAGAAACCATTATTGTTATCATTTAGACACGAACAAGTACACACTTGTTTTACTGCTGAATGCATGCATGAAATACAAGCGGATGCATGCCGATTGTCATCATTTATAAATGATCATATTTTCAGTTTCCGATTTCGATGTGACCTAATATTTTCTATATTGGCTAACATTTGCAAAAACAATTACATGTAGTACAATACTAGGAAATCTTCCCATTTTATTTGTATTAACACTTTAAGCTTTTTTTAGGTTAAAGTCGGTTACAATGGGGTCATTATATTGTAAGTTTTTTGAGTCGTTCGGTTTTTTCATGCGGGCCAACTATTTTATTGTCACGGATTTTTGAGTCCTTCTTCCTTTCCAATAACGCACCAGCGTGGAAGCCACGAGGGCAATTTTGTTGTCGGTAAACTTGTGGTATTTTAAATTAAATAATGGACAACAGCTAACAAATATTTTACGTAGACACAGTGCCAAAATACATAGTGTATATGAATAGTAACATCACAGCAGTTAAGCGGGGGAATTAGCACAAACCAAACATAAACTAGACAAACTGAACCATAACTATACACTTTTAGTATATTTTTTTTATACATGTAGTAACAGACCGGGCACAAATACATGCATACTATGGTTACGTTGACGTCTTGGCGATTGACGCCCATATTTTACGTTACAGCTTCAAATCACATGCATATCTGTTTTGATACATAGTCAGCAATTGGTAATCTTCAATAACGTTCAATACCATATTCTTACTGCATTGGCCTATTTTTTGATATTTTCTATTTATCAGTGCATTTTAAATAATACGTTTTTGTTGCGTTTAGAACAGTTCCCTACTACTCTTGTAGTAACATACTTCATATGTAGTAAAATTCAATATATTCATAATTTGTTAAAGGCTACACACTTTGTTTGTTATTCCATCCGTTTAGCTGTCAATTCTGTAGCCTATTTCACCAACATTGCAAAGTATACTTTTCTAGCAAAGTATACTTTGAGAGAGAAATTTTCAATTTTAGGATAAATTTATTAATTTTTATTATACTGAATGTATTACATTATCACAGCCATTTTTGGCTGTGAAAATGTAATAAATTCAGTATAACAATTCTGCATACTTGTAATCATCAAATGTATGCAGTTGTTAGTTCTATATGAAATAATGCATTTCAGGAAAAATAAATGATTACTCCCTCAAAGTATACTTTGCTAGAATAGTATACTTTGCAATGTCGGTGAAATCGGCTACTGGTGTCCGTCCGTCCGTCCGTCCGTCCGTCCATCTATACATATGTTCGTCCATCCATAGTATGTGTGCTAAAGGTTTAGACTTGATATAACATGCAATGAACCTAGAACTTTGTAAATCGCGTTTGAAAGTTCAAGGTGCATGTCTCAACGTTGCTAAGGTACATGTGTGTGCTTGTTTAAAGCTAAAACTTAAAGCTAATTATTTTTCAATGAACAGTTTCCCAAGATGTCAACATAAGGCATATCTGCCACATGTTCGGTGTACAGAGGAAAACATACTGGACTGGTGTACTTGCTGTGATATCTTAACAATGAACCAGCACAACAGCATTGGAGCACATAATAATCAACTAATAAACGCTGATGATCGTTTGACCATCGTGATCAATTTAGCCATTTAAACTTGTAGTTTGCGATGTGCATAATTCAGAGAATTTTAATACATGATTTATTGATTTTCTTGCTAAAATGATTTAAATATGGACGTCAAATAAGGACATTCGTTAGATAATAGTTTGATATTTAAGTAATGTATGATTGCAGATCTGATGTACCATTTGTTTATAATAATATTATTTTTAACTTGTTCTTGTCTGAAAATACACATGATCACATAAATATATTTATGACTATAAGTTATATTGTCTTGTTTGGCTCACATATGAATTTAGTCCGAAGATTGATTTAAAATTTAAGCGCACGTGCACATGTGAGGTACATGTGTGAAGGTTTTGTGATATTTAGGGTAAAATATGTGCAGATGGTAAATGAAAATGCATGTGAAAATATCACAAGACTACATTGAATAAATGTATTCTCCAAATTAGGAGTTATAGTTATATGCCGTTTACAAATATTATTCAATACAATACAGTGAGACAAAAGTAAAAATAAAATAGTCCATATGTTTGAATTTACCTTACTTGAGTAGCTGAGAATATGAAACCTGACGGAAAATATCGAGTGATTGTATTAACCAGATTGAAGGCGTGATAAGAGTTGATGCTTACAGAAACATACATAGCAGAGTGCAACCGCAGCGACATTTGTGCTTAGAAGTACATGCTCTTACCACCTGAGATCTTCGTCGATGCATATCTATATGCGCCAGAGAAAGTTGCTATTTATATACATGTACATGTAATATATTTTATAAACATTGTGATCGTTGGATAGTGTTTCTAACTGCCATGTGAACATATATAATAGTCACAATAACGCATTGGAAAGTGACATAATTTGAACTCATAAGTTTACTATGCGTTACTGTCTATGTATTATGGTGCATCGTGCATTGGCTGGCATTGCCTCTACGCGACCATACGTCTAGTTTTGTGAAATATGTCGTCGTTCTTTGGAGATATCAAATCAATCAAATAATCTTTATTACATCCCATTACAGTATATCACATGCAACATGGGGAAATAAACATAAATATCGTTGAATGGCGGAATCTAATGAAACAACATGAATATAATATTTGATTACATGAGTTTTGCAACTGTATGGGGAAAGCCATTGCATTGCATGAATGGGCTTTCGTTGTGCAACAACATACTGTGTTTAACAATCATAATACTCCAATGTAATACATATGTAAACTGAACTACTGCAGAAAGTACGCTGTGTGATCGTAACAGAATCAATGTATGATAATGTGCTTGTGCAATAAGAAACTTTTAATATTTTGTTTGATTTAATATCCTAGATCTGCTAAATTCATTCACCGATTCCATTGGACTCTCGACATAGCCTCGTTCCCATGCAATCAGTGCCAAACTCAACATATATCGTATTAAATCAGCACATCTGTGAAATCTCTATACAAATTAATCATTATAATTTACTACTAGTTAATCTAATAGTTGCTGATAAAATAAAATAAAAAAATATGCTGACTCTTATAAACTACTTTCAGGGCCTGGACAGCTTCAATAACAGTGTACGTTTTAAATATTATATTATACTTGGCTTGTCTCGTGATACTAGTTCGGCTTTCGCCATGTGCATATGCGAAATATGATTTATTAAATACCTTTCTAAGGCAAATGACGTTGTGAAACTACAGTAAATTCTATTTGAGTTTCGCATGCTAGCATTCCAAGTTTGAATATACTGGTCAATTAAAGTTCCATAAAACACCAAATTTGATGGTTTTACAGTTCAAGAATAATTGTTTTAGCCATATCTCGTGTCTACCAATGTCTGTCAATATGGTGTGTATGAATTTTGGCCACTTATATTCTACATCTGGATTACTTACCATTGATACATATATAAGGTAAGCATATTTATTATTTTCCGGTGACAAGTCTATTCCAATATCCAATCATCCTGCTCTTTATAATAACAGATAACGGGTATCGACCTAATTATCCATGCAACATGTAGATGGGCGTACTTTTTCTCGTTTTAGTATTTTTTCTTAAGAAGTTATTGTGTTCTTTTTCAATTATATTCATGGATTCGAAGCCCCATACATCACAGCTATATGTTAAAATAGGGACAATTGTATGATCAAATAGTTTGATCTGTATGTCAATCGGTAGATCTAAATTATAAATTCGTGTGTATAACATATACATGGCCTTCTTTGCCTGTTCAGTTAAATATTTTTCGAGCAGTTGCAAAAGAGCCATTGTTTGTGAAATATATACCAAGATATTTGTATTTATCCATTATATTTATATTCTCACCAACAAGTTTAAATTGATACATGTTTGTGTTTCTTGCACCGAAGACTATAACATTAATTTTTAATAGATTTACCTTAAGTTTCCTATTCTGGCAATAACATCAGCATAAAATATGACCAACAATCTGAGCCACTGTTGTACATCTCCATGTTGTATATTTATTAATAAATTCGATTCGAGATCGTTCAAAAATAGTGAGAACATAATTGGGGATAATTTTTCACCCCGTCTCACGCCGCGTTCACAGGCAAACACAGTTGATGTTTAATTTTCATTAAATATATACGATTTTATATCACTATACATGTTATACATTAGTCTGAATAATTTTCCGTTAATGGACGATGATAAAAGTTTCTGCTAGACACCTGCTGCGAAATCTATAAATGCACAATAAAGTTTTTTCTTACCTTTTCTCAACATCTCAATCTAACTATGTAACAGAAATATATGATCCGATGTTGAATAATTATTTCTAAACCCTGCCTGATTCTCATTTAGTATGCCCGTTTCGTCTAGAAATTTCGTAACACGTGTGTTTAATATGGAAGTGAAGAGTGAATAAACTATTGGGCGATAGTTACCTGAATCCTTGGAATCACCTTTCTTGTAAATAGGTATGACATAACCTTCGAGCCAGCATTCTGGGAAAATGCTTGTAGTAAATATTCAGTTGAATAGGTTTATATAAAATGTCATCATAATACTGATTGTGTCTTTTATGTATTCGTTTAATATATTGTCAGATGTGCTCGGCGCCTTAGAATTTTTCAGGCTGGATATGTGTTTTTGTATTTCGCTTTCTGTGATTGGGTAGTTTAGCTGCTCTTCACTGTTATTTAAATAATCTCGGGAAAGATCGAAACGTTCATCACCTGCCTCGTTTTAATTACCTTTCTTGAAAAACTCGTACCATTCATCAAGCGATGGCATATCGGTTTTAGTTTTACATTACGCAAACATTGTATTAGCGAGCATACCTCACTATACCCCCAGTTACCTATGTAAACAGGGGTATGATGAGGTAGCCGCGCAATAGGTAATGCGGTCAAATAGGTCACGATGCAGTGACTATTTACGATCAATAACTTATGTTGTAAGCGATTGTAATGTGTATTTTCAATATTTATATTATTAAAATGTATCATATCGATACCCCTTTGAGTAATATTTGTATATTTTAAATGTATTGATGTTCTCATGAAGCGCATGAATATAAGTATTAATTAATCCAGCTTATATTGAGGCAAATCACACAACCGTAAAACATAGTGCTGGAGTATAAACCATAGTATCGTATATTATTCATAAGTATATCACTATTAAACATTACTTACAATATGTATGCATATTATTAAAACAGTAGATGCTACCGCTGTTTCGCTATATGTGATATTTATAACAAATATTTTTTTGTATTCGTCCGCGTACGGATTTCTGTCACACAAAGCGCCATTTTCAGTTCATATTTTGACCTGTGCATATGAACAGGACTAAGTTTAAACAACGCTCGATTCCGTCCTATTCAAATTTCTTTGCAGAATGTTCAGACTAACTACATAAATAATGCTGCTAAATAAGTGTTAACGGAACATGGTCATCACTAAAAGGAAGAAACTACAGTCGTATTATTTAAAAATAAGATTTACCCGAGACCTCATGGAGGCCGCCATTAATCCAGTGTAAACAATAGACCGTGTGATCCACCCATTCCCTGAGTAGCCGCTGCTTAGTGAAACGGTGTGCTGATCATGATATTATTTTCCCCAATAATTGGAAACGGTTTGAAATTCTCGGTAAAAACTACGAACAAAATAACGATGTATATTTAACATTGGATATGCGTAAACGGTATTACTCTCTCATCGGATCGTCAGTTGTCGTCGATAGCGATTTAACGTACTGATCTGGTCTTAATTTATTGTCAACTTTCAACGCCATTTACAGAATATATGGCTAATTTTGGAAATAAATAACGGAAAATTACGATGACGTCTGCTCTGGAATATCTGTAATTTAAGGAAATCAATTATATTTTAAGGCTACATCTGTGACTAATTACGAACTTATGTATGGTCTTTGGCTACACCCGACACATTACACAGATCTAGTTGTAAATACACGTCGCTTTGTGTGGGGCAAAAAATCGATAATGCGTAGTTGTGTGTGACGAGGTGTTGATCTGATGACACTACACACAGCTGTGACCCTTAGGCAATGTTTTGAAATTGACGTGTCGTTTTGATGTGTGCCGGAACACCTCACTGTCGGAGACAACATGACAATTAACGATATACTCTCGATTATACACAGATCTATTAGACGGTTGGTTATTTAAAATAAAGAGTAGTTCAGTACACCTTCGCCGATATTGTTTTTAGAAAATCAGTAATATTTTCCGTAAATGGTGTTGAAAAGTTGACAAAAATTCTATCACCGTATTTAGTTGTGCCGATATTGTTTTAAAAAATCAGTAATTTTTTTCCGTAAATGGTGTTGAAAATTGACAAAATATATAGCCGCATTTCTCCGATATTCGTTTAGAAAATCACCAATATTTTCTGTAAATGGTGTTGACACAAAATGCAGCGTTCACGCGGAATTCAAATAAAATAAAAAAATAATAATTTAATAAATAGACGCCGATGGCTACTGTGTTTGCGGCCAGTGGATTCTGGTCGTGGTAGCCACAGGCGCAGTTCGAACAGTGTTGTGAGCAGATGGAGGACAATAATTATTTCAAATTCATAAAAAAATGTTTGCTGTCCGAAAATTAATTAATTGTGACAGCCAAAAAAATAGATTTTGGAACAGTAAAACATTATATGGTATAGACAGTACCTCCTCTTAAACATAAAAAAAACAGTAACAAACTGTCTGTGTATATATTACTTTTTAAACTTAAAAAAAAACAAAAAAACAGTAACAAACTGTCTGTGTATATATTACTTAAAGACAGACACTTTCATTGTTGGTAAGTTTCTATCAATTTACAGGTATTTTTATTAAAATATTAAAATTGTGAAAATATTAAAATCACAAAAATAATATATATGGAGAAAAAAAATATATACCATATCGAGGTTTGAACCCCCGACCTTTCGGTAATCGGTAATTAAATCATTGAATTCGGCGACCTTAACCTCACGACTATTGCGCCATTTACGATAATCGCAGTTATACAGAAGTGCTATCAGTATTACGCAACCATTTGAACGTAATAATTATTAAATTATTTGCAACTCCATCTACAACGATACCGTTACAGAGATACGCTATTGAAACAACATGTATTAGTACCCATAACATAACAAAGTAGGAGATAGCTTAAAACTATATATACTAATCATAAACAGAACAATCCGCTTGGCTCGTATGAAAATTGTTCGCGTGATATTGATTATCTCCCTTGCCGAAAGTAGTTCAGTGATTTATTAATTCCAAGTAAGACGTGTTTGCGTAATGTAGTTGTCAGGCTATTTATAAAAGCCCAGTATCGTTTTGGGTTTTGGTTATGCATTTTGCGTATTTTTTGCACGGTTTGTCTCCTTCCGATTTGATTTTTAACATCTTTCGAATCGGTTAAAGATAATAGATCGCTCAGTTTTGACGTATTCATATTACTTATTCCGTTAATTTACTATTCCATTTTCTCGACTGCTTTTTACTTTTAGCTCCTGTTCGCCGCGTACATGCAGTTTGTTTAGCTGCTTTGCAGCAACAACCCACACTTAGTAAGGAGTGTCCATCTGAGAACAGTGGATCTAATTCGGTAATTTTAAAATTCGTTACGTAACGGAAAAGGTCAACAGACGCTAATGCGTAGTCAATTACAGACTTATTTCGAATGTGAACTCACCGACGTCCTTATCTGAACCTGCGAGAGCGTTTAGTAAGAATAAATTGACATTTCTACATATTTCTATAAAAAAATAACTATGTAATTTGAAACCTAAGTTCTCTAATGCGACATGTTTTTGAAAATAATTTGACGTATCGCTATCAAATTGAAGATGTGTTGATAAAAAGTCGTCAAAAACAATATAATCTGGTAAACACGCAGTTCTGGCATTTACGTCACCGAGGAGTATCGAAAATTTGAAAATGTGCACAATTTTGTGTGATTTCGTCATCTAATTGCCACATATGGTCTTCATCAAGGTATCGGGAACCTGTGGGTGGCAAATAAATAGCACCTATTAAAACATCATTGTCAAGATGCAGGGAAATTTGCTTCATAATGAACCATACAATGTAATCATAAGTATTATTTAGTATTTCGACGGATACAGACAACTCTTCTTTGATATACACCCCAATACCTCCAGATTTCTTAGAACTCAGTGTCGTTCTTGATTTACCATAACAAGTATAGCCTTTTACATCAAGAATGTCATGTAGACCCATATTTGGTTCAAGTATACAGAGGATATCATAAGAGCAAATGAGGTCTATGAATTATGGGTAGCATACTATTAGGCACTGGGCGTACAGGCATAAAATAGGGTTTATAGTACCATCTCTGCGCACCAAAGATTTTTGTTACCAATGTTACCAATGTAACTAAACATATATACTCTGCATAATCCCGCATGATATACCTCCATAAGTAGTAGCTTAAGCCTAGTAATTTGCATAAACAAGATGGCCGCCAATGAAAAAGTGCTTTACAACATGTAGGGGCATATCGTGTTGTGGAAACAGTTATAAAAGCACATATGCCCATAAACTTCAGGTAGTTAATACTTCATAGACGACTAAATGTTTATCAATCCATTTTATTAGGAATATGATGTACAGAAACCAACATGGCCACCATTTTACACGGATTCTATGAATTATTTAAAGAAACAGGCACGCACGAGCAATTACGTGTTGACACCACGCACATATATACAACCGACATAATCCCAATGTGTTTAGCATATTGGTATTAATAATAATACGCAACAAATACCTAACATTTGTGGCACAAAGGTGTAATATTGCACATACAATATGGCCGACCTTTTGAAATTCATATCCAGTTTCTGGGATATTTATATGCAACGTCGTTGTTTCAGCAGTCACAGAATGGTTAATGCAAACGCAATTCTGATATGTGATACATGACATGTTATACAATGCTTATAAACCAATTTCTCAATAAAATGAGAAGTGTGCAAATCCAAAATGGCCCCTATTTTATACGAATTTCGTAAACTATACTTATAACTTTGCTATCAATGTCGGTACCACATACCCGTTTAAAACTGCAAAGATCACACACATTTTATACACATTCGTTGATCTACAGCTTACTAAAAGCATGAACAGGAACATACGCATATTAATTTGCATATTTAAGATATCCATCACTGTAAAATTGGAACAGCAATTTCTGGAATTCAGTTCACGTATTATATATACACAAAACATATCAGACAAGAGCAAACCGATCAGCTTAACAGATTAAACCATTGGCATGCCTGAAGAAGTTTCTCAATACCCGTTGGAGACAAATATTATTTGCATACTTTCAAAATGGCCGCCATTTCTTACAATATGTGTAACAATGAAACTAAACCCCCATATACATTATATCGGTAGCAGATGAATAAAAATGATAATTGTATATTATATATCTGTTTTAGTATGACTAGAAGATGTAATACATATCTATTTTCATAGAACGCCTATATTCTCGTGAATAGTTACTGGCGTTCTATATTTTTAATCGGTCCATTGGCCGAATGGGGTTCGCTGCGGGAAGCTTCGTAAAATGAATGTGTGCCAATACCAACACGGTATATGTTCGTTCAATATTGAAACATGCTATATTTAAACCTTTTTACTAAGAGCCATAGTGTCATGTGTCCAATTTATTGGACACAGGACACTTTTTGTTAATGTAATATACCAACCAGTAACACATTTAAGTTTAACAAGTAATCTATTTATTGTAAAATGCGATTTTATTTACATGTGTGACATCATACTATATTCACGGTTAATTATGGTTAATTATAGTTACGCTATAAAAAGTAATTCTGAAAATAAAATCTTTTAAATAGTAGATACGTTTGCTATATCCAGAATTCAATGAACTAATAACATACATGTATGGTATAAGGAAGTGAGTTTTGTCATTATCTATTTGTTGCTGGCTTTATTTTAGTTTACCTGCCAAACGCGTAATAATACAATGATTGGTCATATTGCCATTACACGTCCAAGCCATCGTGAAATTATTGCTGTCTTCATTGTTGATAAGCTCTAAATACGGAAATACAGATACTGAGTGTGTACTCAACGATTTGTGAATGCTACAGACGTACATTTCTGCAAATTTGCTAAAGTTGAGATGACAATACGATGATAGCCGAGACGCATCAATAATTGACCTACATTTTACATAAGGCGTAAAAAAAATAAGGTTTGTTTCCTGTTACACGACCGACCGTCTAGTTTTACCCCTGACTGTAATTTTTTTATTGTCAATTTTACATCGGTCCCGGAAAATGTTGTCGTGACCGCGTTTGTTACCTGTCCCGTATCCAACATGGCCGGCGACAGCAACAGTTTGATTGCTCTGCGATGTTTTTGGTGCAAGGTCAACGAGATTCGGGTGGTAGACCATGGCTCGTCGATAAATGGCATTTACAACATGGTCCACACCAAATCTACGCCATTTAAGGCCACTTGCTGTGTAAGTATTGGCGATTTACAGCGTTAGAATTGTGTGTCATGTATTTTCGCGGCATGTCATTTTTAAGGTGTTTTTTCCCGACTACATAGTACGAGCAAGGTACCTGTATATAGCCGGAGGTATTCAGGAACACCTTAAATCCTTTGGGTACGGCGGTAGGGTCAGAATGGCTTTCACGGAGAACGGGTAAATGGGCACTGGTTACGCAGCGGGGATAATTATCTGGACCTGGCCCCTGAAACAACATGGGGCAGTGTGTACACAAGTGTACAGTAGGAATAACATAGCTAAAACCTACCTATAATTGTCCGTGTACATTCTCTGCTCGCTGTGTAGGGAAATGACAGTTTTAACCACGCCAGTAAATCAGCACAATGTAAGCGTGCACGTGGAAACGCTTGAGTAACCACGACTTGGATCAGCCAGGTGCGTATCTAGCCTGACAATCAGCTATCTGAAAGGGCAAATACACAACACACCCCCAACTTTATTCAAAAGGAGTGGGACATCTCGCTAGAAACTGTCTTTGGCATTGAGCTCTGAATCATTAGTCAGCCTGCACGACTTGTATGCAGGTTGTACCTGTAACATGTTATGTAAAACACAGCTAGGTGTCAAATCAATAATCTGAAAAAAAAACAAATAAATTACATACTGTTAATCATAAATACTCAAGTCACGCATGGACAGCGACTATTCAAGTATGCATAACATGCGCAACGCACTAGTCTTGAAATATTCTATCCAACATCCGTTGTGCTTTTAAAGCTACAGGAGGAGAATTTCATGTATGCACAGTACGGGTAACACAATCATCTTGAAATAGTCTTCCCATCGTCCGTTGTGCTTTTAAAGCTACGGGAGGAAAATGTCATGTATGCATAATACGAGTAATATAATCATGCATGGACAAAGACAGTTCGTCATGGAGTGTATTATCAGCCTTTCAGAAAGTATTTGATTAATTGACAGTGCCTTCTTACATCAACCTGTTCCGAATTTTAATCCGTCCATAGGCAATATACCATAATTAGCTTTGGCATAACCTAAAATATTTCGTCTAGCCTACCACTCTCATTTTCTGGGGTGTGCTATTCGGCAATACTTGCTGCTTTGCCACAAGCTCATAGTCGCTTTGCGACTATCCGCATCGCTTTGCGATGGTGCCGATCAAGCCTCTGGGTTGGTAACTACCCCTTACCCCATACAGGAGGGATGGAGGCCATGCATTTTCATGCTCCTGGACAGAACCAGCCTCTATATGCAGACCAAGATATATATAATAGTATATGCTACTCGGCTATACAATCCGCTTTGCGACAAGGTCAATGATCGCCAATCCGAATCGCTTTGCGATGGGGCCGATCAAGCATCTGGGTTGGTTAATACACCTTACCGCATACAGGTGAGATGGGTACCACTCTTATGGTTTGGGCATGTTGCTATAGGTACACCTCCCTAACCAATGATTCCCATCCGGTGACCTAAGTGCACATTTGCACTCACAACAGCAAACCAAACAACTTTATTTCAGTCGCTGCACATGGAGTAACGCATTCATAAACTTGTGCCCTGGCATTCGATATTATGCGTCATTTATATACTCGAGCACTGGCATTCAAGATTATGCAAGTCGGTCTTCCCATGCTCTGGCCGCCAACAAAGCCTTAACAGAGCTTGTTTTAACAAGTTGTATCTTTACTAACACTGAAATCGCTAATCACCAAACCCATATTACCACATATAGCCTGGCATGATCATTTCCTACTATCATTCGCATATTCCTATTTGTCACTATGTCACTGCTGTAAGGCTCCTAAATATTTCATGGCAACCACGCAATGTTCTCATAGTGCTTTGCACTCCGTTGCTGTTTTCATTGCTACCATTTGCCATGTGATGTCACGTGAGCTTGCTAGTTCTCTATTATGACGTCATGCTTACGTGTGATCGCTTACATGTAATCCAGTAAAATGAAATCATCAAATTGAGACATATCACCATTTAAATTATTATAAATTGTTCCCAGCCTAATGTCACGTCCTTGGACTGAAGGCAGATGACAAATTGAAGAATACAATCAAAATGTAATTAATTCAGATACACATAATCATACATTCAGTCAGTTTTGTCTGAATATAAATGCCGATGCAATTTAGACTGGGAAAATCACTATTATGTTAATCTTAACGTTCACTAAAATGGTCAACGAACGCAATTAACTAGATTTAACCTCGCTTTAAGCACAGCTAGTGAACACAAACTATAAGAGTCGTTCAATCATGTAATGGCTAACTTGTTATAAACAGTTACCTTACAAACATTTCAATAGTCATTAAAATGACCTATGATAATATGCATTTCCAGTGTAGTTGTATTGCAAAACATCCTCGCAGAACCCCACATGACTATGACGCTTGATGAACACAGCCCATGCCTTCCAATTAATATAGGCTATAAGAATAAAAACACACCCAAACCACCTCCCCGCCAAGAAAAAAAAAATAAAATCCTAACTCATTAGTGCGGTTAGACAGGTTAGTTAGTAGGGTTAGTAATATAGTATATATAATTATATTATGGAAGGCATGCCAGTGCTAAACAACCGTCAACATACCTATGGGCCACTGCAAGGATCAGTGCTATGGCAATCAATTTCTACAATTTACCTAACATTAAATAATGAAAACCCTGATCGTGGAAATAAATGAACGATCAAAAAGCGAATACCTAAGCCCTCCTAAAATAATTTAAATAATAAATTGCTGTTGTATCGTGATACACAAATACCAATATCCTAAAGATCGATATTGTCACAAATTATTTTCCGATAAGTTAAGTTTAATTCTTACCTAGCAGTGAAAATTATACAAACGCACCTGGATTACACGCAACGACCAACACCCAATGCAAGTCCCTATCTCGGCTCTGGGCCTCTTACGGGCTCTGACGGGCTCTGACCCGTAACAATCCCAGCTAGATGGAATATCCAGGACCTATGAGATAGTACCCTGTGAAATTCTACAATCTAAGATTTCACACATATCATCACGGGCTACCAAATCAATATGGACTACTCCTTCTCCACTGTAGCCCCCGTCTTCCACTTTGGGGCAAGTAATATATTGAACTCGCGGCTTTGCCGAATGCTCTCCTGTCCTGGGGTACGCCGTTTGTCGATAACCATCGCCTTGAAAGGCCCTGCTTTGTGGCGACACCGAAACAGCCAGGCTGGTACCATCACCATACCACACACAGGTGACTCCACACTTTCCCAGGTTACTATGCGGAACCTGCATCTGTTTATATACAAGTACCTTCCTAAGAGATCCCCTCCTCACTTGTGGACCACATATTGCTGTCCGGGACGGGAGTATACTGGCCGTAACCTCACACCCATTTCTCTCACCTCCCTTATGGGCGCTACGCCATTTCCAACCTGAGAAACAGAGGTCATGAGGCGTCCCCCATTTTATTGACATATTTGCTGCAGATCTCCCTAGCAAATGATCCCCAATTGTTCTCGGCTTTGGTGCAATATTTGCACCCACCACAGGGTAAGCCACTCAGCTGGACGTCAGGATTGTACGCATTGCAACAATCGGGCATGGGCATACGTGACAATGTGTCTGCATTTGCATGTTTAGGCCCAGGCCAGTATTGCAGTACCATGTTGTACTGTGATAACGTCCTCCAGGCTGAGTCCCCCTGTAGCGACTTAGGCATCACGGGACGGTTGAAAATCACCAAAATTTACCACTTTTCTGACGGCGGCAGGTGACGTATAAAAATCACCACATCTCGCAATCAGTTCATGAGGCTCTTGCGACAAATAATGAAAACTGCTCGCAAATAAAGTGCCAATCGCGAGCCACAACAAAAACGCAACAACCACATCAGATGTGTATATTTATTGTTTTACAATGTTACCCCACCCACCTATTTTTGGCCAGAAATTTCAACACGACTGAGTTTGTTGGAATTGTTTTCTTAAAAACATGAGGCTCATAGAATTTGCTACCATTTGTTCTATCGCTTGTAATAACACACCATTTCCGAAAATGATTCCAAAGTGGGGTTATAACCACCTTAAATTTTTGCTACCAATGTCCGTAAAATAACATATATTCTGACGCGAAACCGTAAAAAGTTTGCAAGACAACATAGCATGCGCCATTTTGTACAATATGTCAAAATCAACCGGAGCTAACGTTCAGTTTAGTAGAATTATGAAATACTCTAAAATAAATACACCCAGTCAACCTATAAAACTGTCCCCTGAGACCATATACCGCATCTACCACACGAAAAGTGCATGGTCCGTACTAACTACAGTATTAATGTATGACGTATCTGACATTCCGTAGTCTTACAGATGTGAACCTAGTCAACACAGACCGGACTGTGCGAAGTGGTGACAAAATAACAACTTTCCATCAGTTGGCACATGCAATCATCAAATAACTTTAGAATCCTCTCCCAACTTACATATTAATTACTAAAAGTTATCTTTATTGCAATAATATCGACAATGATCAATACACACAATTTATTCGCATGATATTTACATCTACTAACATTGAATGTACCCAATTTATAAGTGTCCTTGCTATAATGTTGGAGAACAGATTATGTAAACTTTCTGCACAGAATTATGGAATTTACAAATGGAGATATATTTAATACATGATGCTTCATCTTTCGCAAAACAAAACTAAATTACTTGTTAGTCATTTTAAAAATACATACCTCCATCATACTGTTTGGAAATAGTGTAAACACAGGTGAGCCAGCTCAAGGTGAGGCTAGATGTTTGTGGATATTTTGTTTACATTTTGCTAAATTACCCTTTATCCTATTAATAGAACAGTCCTCCTAATATGGGAGAGCCTATTCAATATTATTTGAGGTGACAGGTTTATCACAACTTCATGAAGTTCAAACATGTGCTAAATATCAAAGTCATGAGCAAACGCCCTCGGCAAACATAAAATTTCCACATTCGCCAACTGTATTTCATTTTTCAAATACCCGTGTTCTAAACGCTTTGCGTAAGAACTATGTAGGTAATATTTCCTAGTTGAGGGATAAAAACGAGTCTTTTCTGAAAATCAACGTGGGCCAATTTTATTCCGTGTTTCGGATTCCGTACCCAGTAGAAATCTCATCCTCGTCGCCAATAAGGTGTTTTTCCCCGACTACATAGTACGAGCACGGTACCTGTATATAGCCGGAGGTATACAGGAACACCTTGAATCCTTTGGGTACGGCGGTAGGGTCAGAATGGCTCGCACGGAGAACGGGTAAATGGGCACTGGTTACGCAGCGGGGATAATTATCTGGACCTGGACCCTGAAACAACATGGGGCAGTGTGTACACAAGTGTACAGTAGGAATAACATAGCTAAAACCTACCTAGAATTGTCCGTGTACATTCTCTGCTCGCTGTGTAGGGAAATGACAGTTTTGACCACGCCAGTAAATCAGCACACTGTAAGAGTGCACGTGGAAACGCTTGAGTAACCACCAATTGGATCAGCCAGGTGCGTATCTAGCCTGACAATCAGCTATCTAAAAGGGCAAATACACAACATTTTTGAAGGGAAAATAAGTTATTTCCTATTATGACATGAAATTTAAAAAAAATAGCTGTTACAGTTGTGTAATTGTTTACTTTAGTGTGTCTAACAATTGATTCTAGATACACTATGACCTTTGACTATTTTTCCTGTCAAATATTAATACTTCAATATACACAAAGTTACAGTTCCGCTGCCATCTTTCATACGGGTTACACAGTACAGGTAAACAAACCGCAATTTTCGATATTTCCATGCTGTCACAGCTGTCAGACGGAGATAGTTTTTGCCTCGGTTCTCCATACACAACGTATAATCTGATGTGTTTTGTTGACATTTACTTTTTAAAATGATTATGTTATATTATATAAATGGAAATACTCGTCCAAGATACGTTAAACTGGTTCACGAGATGTTTGAAGTGAACACACTATTGACCGGTTCGCGTTTTGTACCAGTGGCCGACACCCACATATTCTGCAATTCCTATTGAATATGTAAAATATAATGTATGAAATTGATTGCTGAATGTAATATTTCGTTCAGCAAACAATTATTTCCCTTGAGTTATTCCGGTTTTTTTTATGTTCAATTAGCTACCAAAAAAACATTTGTAAACACTTGGCTTAGTCCTAAGACAGAATTTGACATACAATGGAATTAAATTCCTCAGATGGGGATTTCACATGTACCAATGTATACTGTAGAATTGCGAATGAGATCTTATTCACACTTTATCTGTTGATTATGCTACATTTTCGGTACTAATTTCACATACATGAATGTCAGTATTATGTAATGTACATATTTCAATAGCTCTGAACTCTGTTATAAATTTACAGATGTAGATTGCATTGGAAAGGCAATATTTATTGTTCTAGTCCTACTAAAATGTATTTCAGAACTACAAGTTTGTTTTACTTTTACAATATTGACATTTCTTTCACTTGCAAAAATACAGAATATATGTCACAATTAACAGCTAAATTGTGAATCAGATGATTCCCTACTCGGCCAGACAGTATTCTGCAGAGTTTCTTCCTGCAACTAAATGTATACAAGTGTGGATATACTGTCATCTTTATGGAAGAAATAAATATACTGCATCCTTAATGAGACACAGACACAGAAGTTTAAAATTAGACAGTAACTTTATGAATGTGCCAAATTATCCTGTTGACTGTCAGCCCACATCCATGATGCACTATTCAACAGGGCCAGTTTCAGTAAACTTTGTACGATAAAATATTCTTATGCATATGTTGCTAAGTTTACTCAACACATGAATGTGGCGGCGGACTACATGTACATTGGGGTCACTGAACATAAAGAAATTCACCAAAGAATTCTCAAAATTGGCTGATAATGGAAATTGTGTTGTCGCTTTAAGCATTGCGCTTACAAACTTCTTGGTCACACACGTACACTTTAGTATTTCCCTGCATTCTACCACAGGTCTTCATCCCACCACAGTGAAGAAGAATCTGACTCCTCCATCCAGGCAAGGAAACCTGCGAGTAACTGAAAATATTATTTTTCTTGTGGAAAAAAAATGATGGAGGGGTTGGGGAGCGTGTACTGTAATACATTTATGCTAGAAAAGGTAAACCTCTCCCCCTTTTTCCGGGCTCGAGACGGGCATGGCATATATCAGCATATGTAGCAGATGGTGTAACACGTTTTGCATATATGTAGACACATATGTTAATGAGCTGCACCAAGGCAGGGTTAGTTTAATTTTAGGCATCAGTGTTTAGTATTGTAAAACCAGGATAAATGTTATGAACATGTTAAATATCACGCTTATATCAACACTAGAAACCTTAAAACTAGAGCAAGTGAGCTGCAGGGGCTCACAAATATCCATAGTTGCTGCTTGACTAGAGACATATACCGGTACTCTCTCAATCCTTGTTTGACCTACAAATAATTTTCAACTGGTTAATTTAGCCTTGACCTTGGGCATGAAAACAGCTATAGAACGAAAACATCATTGAAGATAAAAATCCAAAACTGTTCTACCCATCAACATGCAGGGGGTATAGTGAGTGATGGCTTATATTTAATATGATATTTATAATATAATTTACTGATTTCATAAAAAACTCGGCTTAGCCTAGTTTCTTATGATATTAGTAAGTAAACTCTTAAACATAGATACCCATGAACAAACATCACTTATCTTAGATCCTGTATAAAAAATACCCCCAAAAATATTTATCAAGTTGATATACAAATAGTATTATTATGTCGATACCCCACCCACATAATGAAGACTACGCGTACATAAGCGAACCGACCCGGTGCGAATGGTTATCGGGGCGAAACGACCCGGAACCCGTACATATATAGAGTTATACCGATGAAAGCCGAAACACGCCGAATGCCTCTGCTCGTATGCCCATCCTCGTTCAGTTAGCTGAACAACTTGCGTGTACACTGTGATCTGTTTAATTATACTTATGAAAGGTCGATTTCAAAAGATGAATGTAAGTTTGATTTAAAAAATGCAATATTATAGATTAGGGAGCAAAATGAAAATAGCACATTTTGGCTGGCAGTCAAAATATATTTGACCAAATTTCACGAAATAAAAAGAAGGCTCATTCTTAATTTTTCCTTTAATTTAATATTATCAAAAGAAATCTTGTTTTTGAATTGTTTATATAGCCGTACAATTTGGGCAGCTTTCGTGAAACAGACAGTAGAGCTATACGCATATAAAAACAATTATTCAAAACTTTTTAAAACAATAAACTTATCGTAAAAGTGATGTAAAACCAGATTTATCTAAAAATCGCGCTTGTTTCCATGTCGTCCATTTTGTTAACGTATCATTCAGGCGCTTGTAGAAAATAGACTGTGACCTTAGACTCTGGATTTTTGTTGTCGGAATATACTCATCCTGTATTGCGGCGCACCATCGGATCAGTGTAAAAAATGGTTATCTAAATTATCAGAGGAGTGTACAGTAAACAGTTTTCCACCATTTCCTTTGCCAGTCATAAATGACAATAATATTATCACAAGGCTAATAATCATAATGCAAGATGCTTTCAGATCACGTTTAATTTTCATTTGTGGTACATGCTTTTTTACCATATTCATTATGGTGCACACTACAGGCAGGATTTATACCAACAACAAGATAATAACAATCTACAAACTGTAGACTATTATTCTGAGCATTTTTATAATCAACAGAACAATAAATTCTATTAAAAACACAGAGTTGATATCTACATCTGTGTAATCAAATATAATTCTGTGTTAGTTTTTTATTGTTTTTCATATAAGACCCCCCAGTATAATGAGAAGCTCTATTCTGGTAATTTGACAGCTACCAGTCTGTGTTTACATGACCTTGACTTCTCAAAATGGCTAAAGAATCCAGTGACGCAGACTGACAGAAGCATGCTTTGTAAATCTTTTTGAATAATGATGTTTATGAGTGGACAAAAGTGGAAATAGTTGAAATACAACATTTTGAAGGTATTCTAACAAATTTGACTAAAACCTTACCAACGTCACGTCGAATTTTGACACTTGAAATAGTTGCGTCATTGCAATAAGTTGACGTTGTCCTATTTATAACCGTACGCTTTACTATTTGTGGCTCACAGACATGTTAATGCTGGATACGCTTAGCAGACTTTTACAGTTGTTTCCATAGTGGCTCAGACAGTTGTCTGTTTTTTGGGTTTCCTTCAAGGAAACACGTATTGATTTTTTCCATTATTTTTTATAATATATGGACGACTGACATTTGAAACTAAATAACCATACAACCGCTAATTTTTAGATAACAACATCACAGAAGCAGTATTATGTAACAAATAGAATTGGGCACAGGACTTAATTTGTTTAATTTACTGTTTCGCCAACAACAATCAACATAAAAATACGATTTGGAAATTTTCAGAAAAATAAGCGTATCACAGATGTATAATTATGGTAGTGCCAAAATATATGCCGCTCCTGGCATATCACATCATGGTGACACTGGGCCAAACATGTTTTAGTATTTAGTGTGTTGGTATTGTGTCGCATGCATATTTACTGCGACACAATAATCATGATAATTGTAATACATAATTGTAGCCACCAAGGACGTAGCCTACTGATTTCTATCTGTATCTGCTACCAATTACGTGTACGGTGTCACGTAATATTTAGCGACATTTTTTAAAATATCACATTGAGTATATTTGTAGTATATTTGCAATCATTGCAGACACTGATCAGACTGCACAGATGCACAGGTCTCCAACATCTACACATTTTGAGAAGTCCGACTTTGCCAGATTGTTGTTAATTTTCTTGCATTGTACTACATTGTACTAAATAATGCACGTCTGCGTGCTTTGTTATCAAAGGGCTGTTCTAGTCGGAGGCGTGTAAATAAAGCAAATATAAAGCAAACGCACATGCACACATTAAACGCGTCTAAATTCACAGTTATGGTCCATGGGTGAAGCCTTTTCAGATTTGTTAAATCGGAGGTCGTCGCTAA
This sequence comes from Conchocele bisecta, assembly GCA_029237695.1. Classification (NCBI taxonomy): domain Eukaryota; kingdom Metazoa; phylum Mollusca; class Bivalvia; order Lucinida; family Thyasiridae; genus Conchocele; species Conchocele bisecta. The sequence continues at coordinate 10,697,815 of CM055267.1, forward strand.
TCCAAGATTGCCGCCGTCTAAAAATAGCACAAATTCTTAAAAAATCTTCTTCTCATGAACCGCCAGCCGGATTTCGACGAAACTTGGTATGAATGATCGATGTACAATGCTCTTTCAAAGGTGTTAAAATGGTGACCCGGGGTCAAAAATGGGCGTGGCCCGTCGGGTCAAATTTTATTTTTGACTGAATATGCTCATGTCATATATCAAATTGAAGATATCGATGAGGCGATTGCTCCTGTGCAATATTTGTCCGAATCGGATGATTATGTCATCCATGATGGCCGGCAAAAGGTCCATTTATTCGAGATTTTGAACGTCTTTTTCTCAGGAACCACATGGCCGATGCTGGCCAAACTTCATAGTAAGTTAAGGTCCTTGGGTGAAGCATTTTCAGATTTAGTAAAATGAGAGTCATCGCTTAATCCAAGATTACCGCCATCTAAAAATAGCACAATTTTTTTAAAACACATATGATCTCAATGTCACATTCTCCTCTTGTGTTCATGGAGTCAGGTGAGCGAATTAGGGCCATCATGGCCCTCTTGTTAATGTATGGGTAGGAATAGACACAACAAACGCACGGATATGTAATTCTGTGTAAGGCCGGAATAGGTGTCCCTGTAGCTGCTATTGTAGAGGTTTAAATACAGTGTATTAGTAGTAACGGGTGACACTATGGCGTGGTGTTTTTTAACATGTGTATTTTATATAGACAGATTTTACCCTCGCACCGGTTGTCTATGTAAGAAACACATGTTAAAAAACCACGCCATAGATGCCACCCCTTATTACTCCCATTATCGGGGGGTGGAAACTTCTTGTATCACGCTATAGTGACACCCTGAACCATTTTGTTGGAGATTCGTGAATTTTATCCGGGGTGGAAACTTCTTGTATCACGCTATAGTGTCACCCCTGAACCATTTTGTTGGAGATTCGTGACTTTTATCCGGGGTGGAAACTTCTTGTATCACGCTATAGTGTCACCCCTGAACCATTTTGTTGGAGATTCGTGAATTTTATCCGGGGTGAAAACTTCTTGTATCACGCTATAGTGACACCCTGAACCATTTTGTTGAAGATTCGTGAATTTTATCCGGGGTGGAAACTTCTTATATCACGCTATAGTGCCACCCTGAACATTTAGGGGTGTATTGTTCCTGTATATAATTTTCAAATATTTTTGACAACTCCAATATTATCCAATACATATGAAAATGTCCTAGAAATAATTTTCATCCACTTCTGACAACTCTAATATTGACATAAGTTAATGAAAATAAATATTGATTGTAAATCAATATATTGGTATTTTTCAATTTATGGTAAAATTGAATACGAGATATGTAAAGGTTTAATAATATTTTATTGAACAATAACATATTTACAACATGGAATTATAGACCAGATATGATATTCATATTTGATCTTTACAAAAGTACATGCAATATTATGTTAACATATTTGCAACATGAAGTAATTTTTTGAAAATGCAAAGACATGGCATGATGATATTGTTGTGGTTTTCAACATTGACACCCGACAGATGTTGAACTTTGTTGAAGTCCTTCGTAGAGTGTTCCGAAGTGATGTTTGAACCAGATCGTTATAGTCCTATCATTCTTGAAGTAATCTGATGAACTGAATGTTTGTTGAATACAGAGACGCAGAGTATTTCCTCTTGCAATTGCAACCAACACAAACACACAGTATTTTCCACATGTTGTAGTGAATACACTTTGTAGTCTCTGTTTGTTAAATGTCCATTTCGTAGAATTTTTTGTCAAGAAAGACAATATTTCTTCATGTAGTGGTGGTAATCCATAGGAGTCAAAGTAGGTTGCTTCATTCTTCTGGTCGAATACAATGGTTATCCAATGTTTTCCAGGTTGATCAGAATTATCCGTGTTGATTATGTACGCTTGGACGTCTAATGGTCTGTGATCTGGTAGCTTGTCTTTTGGGCATACTATTCCGTTTAGTCTCTTCAACCATATTTCTCGATCCAGTATGTGTTGTAATTCAATGGTTTCCATCTTTGGATGTTGATTTCACCAATACGTTACTTTACGGCTTGGTTTCCTTCATAATTGACCAATATTAATAGTCGGTGATCACTTCACGAAGACTATTTATTTAAATCTGGTTATAAAACTCTGAGAACACTATGACATTGATGATTTTTTCAAGTGGCACACTGAAGTTCAAGTCGTAGATTTCCTGTTCTTATAGGGTGTAGGTGTCCCTCTTCGCTGCCCTGGTCAGGTGTCAAGTCATATCCCCACAAACAATATACATTTACATATTCATCTCTAGTAATATCAAATGATTTGTTTTGACCTAGTGAAGACACAGCTTGATACAAAGACATGTATGATTTAGGATATAATTTATGTTCAAAATCCGGCTCAAATGGACGGTTGAAAATACCATAACCATTGCAATTTACATCAATTTTTTATAGATTAAAATGATGAAAATTGAATGGATTTTTTGCATATTCCCCATTGAAACTAGCATTATCAACCATACCCAAAGAATATCCGTTTTGGTAATTGCCCCTGAAATAGATGATCTTCTATTTTTGAGCGCATTCCAGTTGCAATTGTGAATGTTTTGACTTCTACTCTACGTATAGGAATTTTCATATTCTTTTGTGCTATGAGTCTGTTCATGTCATTGGACACACCAGGTAATAGCTCGACAGTTCTTACATTGAAACTAACATTTTCAAAATCTATTTTTGCATCTGGTGCGTCAGTACCGCCTATTAAACAAAACGTTGACGCTGCTCTTTTGAGTCTTATTCTAATTTCAATTCCATTGGGTAAATATTTTTCTCGTAAAAATAAATCCAAATGTAATCGTGCTTGAAGTTCGATTACTTTACTCCCAGAAATAAATGAATTCCTCTTATTAAGACCTAAATTATCATCTGCAATGTCAACATCCTCATATTTACCGGCGGTATCTTTAAACCACATTTCACTAGCAGCTGATTGTGTTGATTTACATTCAGCGTTATATGACAAAAGACTTTCTAAATATGCCCGTAAAGGATATGTATCAGAATTATTTGTTATCAGTTTATTGTTTAGATATAAATAAATGTTACTGAAGATACTATGAAAAAAATTGTTAACTGGAGTAATATTTTCATTTTCGTCTAATACCGTATTATCTATTTTTTAAATTTTCAATTTCAAATACATGTAAGATTGAGATAAATCTGTCCATTTATCTGTTTGTGGTGGAATTACAAATTCTATTGGAGCATTATTGTTCAGAGAGGAAATCGGAAAATGTTCAACCCACTGACTTTCGTGCATATCAGTCAGGGTTGGAGGTACTGATTGAACATCCAACTCCGTCTTACTACATTCACAAGAACCGTTTTGCATCATTTTTTATTTTAGTCAAAAATGTCTAAATTTCTGTTAGATATTTTTTTCCTTTTTGTACTAAGACCTTTTTGATTGCTACTTGATTTATGGACCTTAACTCTTCGATGTATTGAACGCGACTGGTGTTTCCTTTTATTTTGTTTTGTTTTTATACCTAATTTCTTCAAAAACGATTTTCCTATTGAATTCATTGTTCGTTTACCTCGTGAAATAATTACATCCTTTGGATTTTTGTGTTGAAGAAAAATATCTTGAGCTAAGCCTATTCCTTGTTTCATTCCTTCATTTTTAAAAGAATTTACCCCAGTTTTTATTATTGGTTTTATAAATGGTGAAACGGTTCTAATTGTAGATTTGAAAAAGGATCCTAATCCTGCCTCATATACTGACGTGTAACTCCTCGATATACAGGATGCATTTTAAATCTATTTTTCTTTTCCTAAAATGTAACTTCACCATAGACTTTCCAAGAACAAAATTAACAGGATTGCCAGAATCTCCTCTTATATTTATATGAATTGTATCAAATTCAAATGTTGAAATAGGCATATAATGTAAGTTTAAAAATTCATGGTTTATATGTTGACTGCCACTATCATTTTCAATTGAATTTGATGTTTTGAATGGTACAACTCTTAAAATCGGAGCTTGAATGTGCCCTACAATCGAATATTCAACAATATCAGAGTAAACAAACAAATGATTAAACCCCTCATTTAAATTTGACAAATGTGGAAAAACATCATTTGCATCACTGCTTGGAAAAAATGTATTGGATAATAGCTTTGGATTTCCACCTAACTTTAAAAACAAAGGTTTGGTTAAAATTAATTCCTGTTTTTAGAATTTTCTGGAAAATAAATTTTGGACGTTTCATACCATGAGAATATGAAACGTGAATCGCTTGCTTGTTTTTAAAAACAATATCACTAAAAGAATCTTGAATAAGATTATCAATTGTTTCCAATACATGAGCTATTGATGAATAGGATCCAGGTTGAAAATTAAATGTGATACTCCATTTAGTCGGGGTACCATCTTCACTAAAGCCTATCTCATTTATATCAAATTTTCAAGTTTTTATTTCTGAAACATTCGCGTAGAAAGTTAAATCTTTTGTTATAATATTAAATTCTGTTTCGTCTTTGGTGATATTTAAAAACTGTGAAGGAATAATTAATTCCGCTAATGCTATTTCCTAGTTTTCTTTATCGACGCGAACTGTTCGAGGTAATTTAACTTTGAAACAACATTGTATATTTGATGGATAAATATCCATAGAACTATCACTCAGTAAGGTTACGTAAAATGAATTCATTTTTACTGTCTGTAAAATCGAAGCCTGTCTGTTGTTTTTTGGTAAATTTTAAGCTTGGACTTGGTAAAATGTATCCAAGAGAACTACTTAAAAGAACGAGCCACAATTCACGATTAGGACTTTGGATACTTAAATGAATGATGGCTGTTGTAACAATTGCATATATTATAATTACTTGAGAAATATATTGAAATTGATTTTTTGGTATTCGTTTACCACAAAATGAAAACTCTTGTTTTTCTATTTTTCCGTTTTTAATTATATCTTGTTCATTCATATTATGTTTGATTTTGAAATCCAACTATCAAACTTTAACGGATAACCCATCCAACGAACTTTAGTTTCCTTGATTGTTTTATTACCTGCACGTCTTATACGTCGAGCAAGAACTGATTTAATTTCATATATTTCATCATCTTTTATACCTTGAATTTCCTTTCCATAAAATGTACCCATTATTTTTTCACCATCAAGATCTTCAATTTTATAAGTTGCTGGTAAACTTTTATTAATATGAAATATTTTAAATAATTCTTTCGTCCAGTTTGGTAGATAACCCTTTTCAAATGTGCGTTTTGTTTTATTAATACGAACTAAATCACCGACATGTAATTTATTTTTGGCTGGAATAGCTTGTTTAATTCCATACAATGCATGTGTGACCTCAATTTCATTTGAGGTATTGAGAGAAATTGGGGTCCTCTTAATACTACGATGGTATGTTCGGTTGTATCCATCAACAATATTTTGTAAAATATCAATATATTTTCTAGTTTGATGATATGTGAAATATTTCCACATACGTGTTTTTAAAGTTCTTTGCAATCGTTCAACTATACTTGCTTTAGTTTCAGGGTTTTCGGTTGTGAAAAAATGAATGTGCTTAGATTTCAAGAAATGTTGAAATTCTTTATTTTTAAATTCCGTTCGTTTATCGCTTTGTAAAGACCGTGGCTTGCGTTTTGATGTTTTTAGTATCAAATCAAACGCGTTAATCAATGTTTTACTCGTTTTGTTAGGAAGGGGTATGACCCATGCATATTTTGAAAATACATCTATTACACACAATAGATATCTTTGATTCTCATTTTCGCCTGAGAATTGTTGCATATCTGCCAAATCAGCCTGCCATTGTTGATCGATACAGTCTACTATTGTCTTACGACGTGTAAAACGTCTTTCAATTTGTTTATGAAGTGTATATGTTTCTGTCTACTCAACCATTCTTGTATATGCTTTAATCTAACATCTGAAAATGTGTTTATTCGTTTAATTGAATCATACAAGTGTTTTGCACTTGTGTAGGCAATTGAACTTTTTGGATCATAATATATTTTCTTTAGTAATAAATTAAGTTTCTTCTCTTTATGCTTTAATAAGGCTCCCATCTTTTAAGATATGTTGAATCCGACTTTCTTTTTATACCAGTTGGTGTGACTGAAAATTTTGATTTTGGTGTTTTACGATGTTTCATTACTGTTTAGGTGTACTAAATATTGAATCCGACTCAATGTCAGATGTATCAGTTTGATATTTATGCATCCAGTTCCATCGTTGTATATTACCAACTACGTCTTGTGGTATATTGAGTTCCTGTAAAGCTGTACTGAATGTCTCCCAACCTCTGGGGTTAAATCCTTTTCTTTGACGTAAAGTGTCATTAACTAAATCAATAATATTTGATCCCCTTATAAGTTTTCCTTTATATGCTACTAAACCATTTTCATCCCAACTGATTTTTGGATTATCTTTCAGCATGCTTAAAAGAAGTTCTGCCTTTCCTTGCATTGTTTTTGGTATACTTTGTAAAATCCTATCATTAAGTGGCCTTTTTGTACTTTCATTTGCTGTAACATGTTGAGGTTCTAAAACTTTTTTAAATGATTCTTGGAATTTATGTAATGTTTCTCCGTGCTGCTTTACCTTTTCACTTTCCGATAAATCTGTTCTTTCTAAAAGGTTAGATAATTTTTTTTGAAGATTAGCTGTATTTGCAATTTGTGGATCCGGTGGGAGCTGAGGTTTTTGACTTTGTTCTATTTTCCATTTATTCATTTCTTCAAGTAAATGAAAAGGAACAAGTGCCATGTTCCTGACCGACATTATTTAACCTGCTCTGGCACCAACACTAAGTGCACCACCTAGAACAGCTTTACCTATTAATGGTAATAATGGAAGTAGAAATGGTAAAAGACCTCCTGTCTGATTTATAATATTTTTCTTTTTCTTAATGGAAATTGATTTTGATACAAGTTGTCTGAGATGTTTACGCTTAGGATACAATTTATGTTTCTGATCAGATGTAAGTGTGACATTGCCTTTTAAGAGATTGTGACAACATTCACAAATACACTTAATTATATGATTTGGTGCACTTTTTATTAATTTTTCACGATATTTTTTAGGTTCATTAGCTATAGCCAAAAGCATAGCACCATGTTTTTTAATTAATGGTTTCTTTTTACTGGTTTTATTCTTAACCTTACCCATCTTTATACTAACAATACTTTATATTGAATGATACAAAATTAATTAATAACTGTATTTTATACACCTAAGTACTTTTTAATTTTTACTCTTAATTCAGGATTTTTAAACGCAAAATCTTTTAGATGTTTTATTTCCTGATAGCTTCTTTGGCCGTAGGAGATCTCAAAGATGTTCTTAACGGTGAAAACCTAGCTATTGGATGTTCATCCAATACATTATATTCCTGTAACAGTTGTTCATGTTCTTTTGTTGCTTTATTAACAAGTCTAAACCAATTTTCAATTTCAGAGTTATAGTTATACTTCTTTTTTTTGAAGTTTGTCGCTCAAATGAACCAGAATTACTGGGTAAAGATGTATTGTATGATGATCCATATTTGTTAGAAGTTGATGTAAATGGTAATTGCGGAGATCTTAAGGAAATTGGTGTCGATGTAAACTGAGGTTTTCTACCCGATAAGGGTGTATGAAACGATGATACAGATATATATGAATTAACAGAACTAGGATGTGTAGACATACTAGATATTGAAGACAATCTTGAAGATTCGTTTTGCTTTTTAGTTGTTTTCTTTTTAGTTGTTTTCTTTTGTAATTTAATTGTTTTCTTTTTAGTTTGTTTTTTGGTTAGTTTTCTATTTTTCACGTTTTTTGTACCTGTCCAACGAAGTAAACTTCTAATCATTACACCACCTAAAAATCCGCCACCACCAGGTTTTAATATGGTTTTTTTCTTTGTATCATCATCAATTGTAGGATCCGCTAATTGTTTAACATCTTTTTTATTTTTTTCTACAAAACGCACTGTTTGTTTTGGTAATTTTATTTTATTTTCTACTATATTTTGGGCAGCTACTGAAAACCATTTCAATATCTCTTTTAATCCAGATTTCAATATTATTTCTCTTGTAAGTTTATGTTGTTCATTACTCAAATTTAATAAAGCATGAATAATATTTCCTGATGTGTATGAGAAAGCCATGTCACCACCTTGGTAGAAAGTACAATACTGATATCTATATTACTATATTGGAGAATAAATAATAGTTCCTCTAACATCCTTATCTGTAATCCATCAATGAAAAATGTCACTTCTTAAACGAAATTGTTTTTTAATTCGTTATTGAAAATAAATTAACAAATAACCATGTTCCTGAGAAGTAGCATCATTGTAGGCTGAAATTAAGTGTGGACTTTGCATTTGACGTGATAATGTTTTAATTTGTAACCCATCACGTTCATTTCTAAATACAATCATGTAACGTGAATTAAGACTTATAGTTCTACTCGATTTATTTCGTTGAAACATATTTTGTGTAATATATATTACACTTGAATTTCTATGATGACCTTTTCTTGTAAACCATAATTTTATTTTTGCTTCATCTTTTTCTCCTAGCATATCATCAAATACTACAAGATGTGGAATTGATACATCGGATACAATTTCATTTTCATCATCTGGGATACCTTCAATAAATTTGAGGAAATTGAACTTTTCTTGCATAATAGTATAGCTGTGTTGCCATTCTTTGTAACACCATATTACTTTTTCGGGTATAATATTAAATAAATCTTTACGATAATCAATAATCTTTTGTACAATTTCAGTTGTTCCACATCCACTTGGACCTGCTATATAAATGTTACAAGTATGTTGAAATAACAAACACAATAGGTCTTCGTTCTCCATTGTTTACAGTACAAGGTCCACATGTATTATGATATACTATAATGTATATAACAATGTTTTATTTGAAAGGAATTCTGTTCGAATAGTTTTGGATGGCCCTGAAAAGGGCCGTTTGGGTAAAGGTACGAGTACTGTTATTTTTATTTTTTTAAAAACACACGAGTACTGGTACAATTTTTTTTTTTTTTTTTTTTTTTTTTTGTGGAATCAAATGATTTTCTTTTTCTGAACGAATGTGTTTACGATGTGCGCCAATCCCACTTTTATGTGAATGTATATTTTCGTAATCACACAACGCCCTCTCCACATGTTGACTGAGGTGTGCCACTGTTTTCTTGTCCAATTCAAACTTGATAGGTACTTTCAAGGGCTGTGTGTTAAATGCCAAGTTCCGATTTTCAGACTGTTTCTCTAGTTTACTTGATAATGTGTCTGTCATATTGTCCATTTGAACACGATGTCGTGATGCGATGTTCTCTAGCTTCTGTAATATTCTTTCTATATTGTTGTTCAGTTTATGTAGTTCTTTCAATATCATCATGTCTTCTTTCTTCCTTCCTTGGATCTGATGTTGTAATGATTGGTATGATGTAGAATCTTCTATCTTCTGTGCTGGGACGTATTCAGGAACAGTTGGCTGCTGCTGTTGTTGTTGTTGTTGTGGTGGTTGGAAGGTTGGTTGATATATATCATTCATCGCCTCTGCTAATATATCAATATCTTGACCTGCAAAATCGTAACTTCTGTTGTCAGCCATCGTATCGAATATAAATTAATGATTTTATGATCGTCTTTTATACCCATCAAACGGATTGACCTACTTAGAAATTGATAAAAATCAAGTGACCAATCACAGTGTGTCTTACAAAACGACACACTTTATATTAAACCAGAAAAAGGTTTTGTTGTGTTTATCAACTAACGACACATATACAAAGTTATTAGGATATTAATTGCAAAAGTAATATTTTCGTAATAATGTGTGGTGGCCCTGAAAAGGATCGTTTTTTTGTCGTGGGGTTATTATTTGAGGATATCGTTCATCAAATCATCGAACTTGTTCCAGTTATATACGAAGCTATTCGATGCTTCTCTTGCTTCAAATTTCAAATTATAGTAAGGAATTAAATTCCTAACCACGTACTCGTGAAATAAATATATTAAAGTTAACATCCTAGATGTGTAGAGTTAGGGTTGTACTCTGACAATGTAATGTTTTGATTTATGATCGTCTTTTATACCCATCAAACGGATTGACCTACTTAGAAATTGATAAAAATCAAGTGATCAATCACAGTGTGTCTTACAAAACGACGCTTTGTTAAAGTTATTCATTTTTACTTATTTTTAACAATGTAAATTAGAGCTGATCAGAGATTGTATGTATACTAAAAATGTTTAAATTACATCTGAAGATATTATATACTTTGAAATGTATGTTGCGTTTCACAACTAACGGTAGATATACAAAGTTATTAGGATATAAATTGTAAAGTAATCTTTTCGTAATAATGTGTTGTGGCCCTGAAATGGGCCGTTTTTTGTTTGTGAGTGAACACCTGTACAAACTAATATTCAGTGTAAGTGCGTCGCCATTTGTTGTTTGATTCTCGAGTCTTAACTCTGACAAAGCCCGTAGTATCAGGTTTTGTTTCTGTAGTAAAACTATTTTGATCGTCCATTTCAAATTCTTTGTAAGCAGGTTTTGGTTGTTTCGTTATTCTCCTCAACAGGTCAGCCGTAACCATTTGCAACGCTTCTATGTCTTCCCTCATCGTCCCAACTACTTCAATCATTTCTGAGATCCTTCTTGCCATCATATTGCTTCGATCAGTATCCATTTTTGAGTGTTCGGATGAAACATGTGAAGTATGTGTTAAAAAACACATGCTTTTATACCCATCAAACGGACTGACCTACGTTTGGTAGCTTAGTCATTTTTCAGATTTTCGTCCAATCAGAAAGCGTGTTGTAAACGCGTTTTTACAGTCAGGAGCTTGGCTGTAAAACCTGATTAAAATTCATCCAATGAGAGGTACAGAATCCTTAGCCAATCAAATCCTCTAAATTTTAGCCAATGAAATGATGGATGAAATCATTTCAGGATCTAAAGCGTACAGTATTCATTCTATTCATTCTATTCATTCTATTCATTCTTACATACCAGAATGCAGATCAAGAAATTCTTCCACCGTTTGCGAAAAATTGTATTCTCTAGGAAAAATTATGCTATTGAAGAAAAGAAGAGAAATAAAGAATTATTACAACAATTCTTTGCAAGACGTGGCTATCATTGGCCTTCCAAACAAAAGATTGTTTGGAAAGTTACAATGAATAACTTGTACCCTGATCTGTTTGAATTCTATTAGACAGTAATTAAACGGTCCTTTTCAGGACCACAATATTTTCCAGAAAGAAACACTTGCATTTTATAAATCATATGAATTAACCATACAAATTATAAAATTATAAATAACAAACAAGAAAATACATTTCAACTTGTATTCATTTAACAATATTTTATTGAACAACAATATATTTACAACATGTAATACATAGTGTCTATTCAATCAAATCTAAAAGTCAATTTTCCTCTGCTTGACTGTAACACTCGATTTACCCGGGTATTTACGTTTACGACTGTTCACTGGTTTCTCTGGGGGCTTAACATCCACTGTCTCAGACTTGGGTTTCTGGTCACAATCAAAAGCACAATGTGATTTCGATTTACAGATGAAACATCCAGTGTACATAACATTTCTTGGTAGCTTCAGATGACTCTCTTCGTTGTAATAAGACATGAATTTTCCAACACACAGGTCTTGGGTGATACAAGGAGAATCCGAAAATTGAACTTCATGAGAATATGGATTCACAAACACATCCATGTACTTTCCTTGTAGCTTCTGGCTACATTTATTAGCCCAATGCTCCGTTGATTGACAGATGTAACATCTGTTAGGTGATATTTCGTCCCCTCCATATTTCTCATCGATGCTGAATTTTGTAAACCTCTTTCGTGTAGAAATCAGGTACTCAGAGTCGCCCAAATAATTGTAAGATGTAAACGATCCAACAAAGTTTCCAATATGTTTTATCGGATAGGTTTTCGGTATGTTGCTAAATTCAACTTCATCAATAAACGGATTTACATATAAATTCATTTCGCATCCTTTATGCCAATATTTCATACTTTCAAAATAGTCAGCAAAATGTTCCTCGTGTTTTTGTAGTTGAATTGAAGAACGTTCTATCACTTGAGAGTCCATGTCACTTCAGAGTTCAGTAGACTAATGATGACCATATAGAATTTGTGGCTTCTTTTATAACCGTCATGGTGTAACGATAGTATATAAGCTGCTGTAAATTGATTAATACTTTATTATAAAATTCAACATGCCACTTGTACCATACTCGGACACCGAGAGTGAAAACGAAGAGTCATTAGATGTTAGAAGATTTTATGATCTTATACAAGAAAAAAGTCGAAGATCAAGAACATTCAGAACTGAATCATCAGTTTTTAAAACAACATTTAAGAAATTTGATGTAGACGAACACCCTCAAAATTTCGTTGGGGTATTATTTGATGATATCGTTCATCAAACATCGAACGAATTGGTGGCGATCCACACGACAAAATCAGGGTAACATTAAATCATCCTGTATTACAGATGGGGATACCGATTCCATTCTTGAATGTTGAAGATTTGAATGGGAACATATTGTTAGAAGAAATAGAAAAAGTTATACAATCGAATATGGATTTTAATTTGAACGATGGTGAGATGACAATCGAAACAACGTTTACCAAAATGCCAACAGGTTCTGGAAGAAAGAAGACGACCTCTGAAATTGATTCTCGAGTTTTCACGAAAAAAAAGAAAACTGTTGTGAAAATTAAAACTTCAAAAGACAGTATGTGTTTAGCCCGGGCTATTGTTGTTGGAAAATGTCATGCTGATCGAGAAGTTTCTTCAACCTGGAATAGACGGTGGCATGTAATCAGAGATTTCAGAAGACCGTTACAACGTATTGAAGCCGAGAAATTATTGAATGAAGTTGGAATTTCATCACAAAAAGCTTGTGGATTTGAAGAGTATAAGAAAATACAACAATATATGTATCCAGAATATGTGATCAAGATTCATCAACAACATGTGAAAACAGAATTGTTGTTTGAATATCCAGAAATTCAGTCATACACCAAAATAATACATGTATTCTATAATCAAGATCACTATGATTGTATTACAAATATAGTAGGATTTCTTGGTTGTGGATACTATTGTGAGATGTGTAATATTGCTTACCAAAATCGCGTAACACATATATGCCCTACTTCGTGTAAGGCATGTCGTTCCAAAACAAAATGTCATGTGATAGATTGTATCAAGTGCAACGATTGTCTCAGGACCTTTTATAGTGGAACGTGTTTTGCGAATCATAAGCAAATTGAAGGGCGAAAAAAGAAATCAATTTGTCAACTCATAAAATGTTGTGATAAATGTGGAGGACAGTTTGCCAATTCCAAGAAGAATCATACATGTAAAGGAAAGAAGAAATGTAAATTTTGTAAAGAGATTGTTAATTTTCACCACAAATGTCATATTCAGCAGTATAAAATCAAAACTGAAGATGATCACAAACCATTTTTCATATTTTATGATTTCGAATGTCAACAAGACACTGGGGTGCACATTCCTAACTATTGTATTGCACACAGAGCTTGTGATGAATGTATCAATGAACCAATATAATTCATTTGTGAATGTTGTAGTCGGTTTCCTGAAGGAAGAGAAGTAGTATTTGAAGGAAAAAATACTTTGACAGAATTTTGTAATTGGTTGTTTTTAAAACAACATAAAGGTGCTACAGCTATTGCACATACTTTCAAAGCATATGATGGTCAATTCATTCTTCACCATCTCATTGAAAAGGGAATGTTTCGACCGAAGGTAATAATGAACGGTAATAACATCATGATTATGGAAGCTGGAGGTATACGAATGATTGATTCATATAATTTCATAAATTCAGGATTGGCAAAATTTCCAGAAACTTTTGAATTGAAAGAAATGGCTAAGGGATATTTTCCACATTGGGCAAATACTGATAAATTCGCCGCTTATGTTGGTCCATACGTTGATGTCTCTTATTACAAACCAGATTCAATGGGGGTAACTGCTAAGGAAATGTTTTTATCATGGTATAACGAACGTGTGGAAAACAACGATTGTTTCAATTTCAAACAAGAAATGGAAAAATATTGTCGATCGGATGTAGATATTTTGAGACGTGGTTGTGGAGAATTCAGGAAGGTATTCATGGAATATGGGGGTATAGATCCGTTTCTAGAAGCCAGTACAATCTCTGATGCATGAAACAAAGTTTGGCGTAACAAATTTATGCCAAGTAATCAGATCGGAATTATTTCAAGCAGAGATCCGATTAAACGCAAATTTTCAATGAAAGGTATTCGATGGATGCAAAGTATTGCACACGAAAACAATATTGTTATTCAACATGCAAAAAATGGTGGTGAATACCAAATTGGTCCTTATGCTGTAGATGGGTTTCACAAAGAATCAAATACTATCTATGAGTTTCTCGGTAACCTATGGCATGGTTGTCCTAAATGTTACCCAAATCGTAATCTAAAAAACCCGATAAATGGTGAAACAATGCAAAATTTATATTCACAAACATTGGAAAGATTGGAATATTTCAGTGTAAGTGGTTATAAAATTCACACTATGTGGGAGCATGAGTTTGATTTAAAAATGAAAATTGATAAAGAATACAAAAAGATGATCGAACAATTCTTTCCAAACTGTGATCTGATTGAACCTAGGGAAGGATTGTTTGGTGGACGTTGTAATGCTATAAAAATTGAATATGATATTGAAGAAATTTCAGATGATGAAATCAAATATATTGATATTTATTCATTGTATCCATTTGTATGTAAACACAAAGAATATCCGATAGGACACCCCGATATTTTGACAAAAGAAACTATTGATGTAGAAAACATCCGGCAGTATGAGGGTTTGATAAAATGTAAAGTTCTCCCCCCGACCAATCTATTTCATCGTGTGTTACCAACACATTGTAATAATAAACTCATGTTTTTGCTATGTAGAACATGTGGAGAAGAAAGTTCTACAAAGTGTGCACATACAATTAAAGAAAGAGCTTTGGTTGGTACATGGGTGTCAATAGAATTGCTTAAAGCATTGGACTGTGGGTATACGTTGTTAGACGTGTATGAAGTATGGCATTTTTCGGAAAAATCTAATGATTTTTTCTCATGGTATGTGGTCAATTTTCTTAAAATCAAACAAGAAGCAAGTGGTTACCCCGGGTGGTGCATAACAGAAAAAGACAAAGAAACATTTGTTAAGGACTATGAAGAAGCTGAAGGTATTTGTCTTGATCCATCAAACATACAAACAAATACTGGTCGTAGAGCATTTGCCAAGATTATGTTAAATTGTTTATGGGGTAAATTGGCACAACGTGAAATCATGACACAAACGGATTACATCAATAACCCTTCAAAATATTTTGATTTGATTTCAAATCCATGTATAATGGTAAAACACGTAGAAATATTTGATAATGAATGTCCATTCATATTGGTTAACTATGAAACAAGGCTTGAACACATTGAATCCCATGCAACATCAAACGTTGTAGTGGGATCATATGTAACAGCACATGTAAGACTTGAACTATACAGTGTTTTGGAAAAGTTAAGTGAGCGTGTCTTGTATTTCGATACAGACAGTTGTATGTACATACACAAACAGAATTCATGGACCCCCCCCCCTCCCCCATAATCAATAGTAGGCTTGGTAAATGGACTGATGAAGAACCCGGAAATAAAATAATAAGTTTTAGGGGTTTAGGACCAAAGAGTTATGCAAGTTGATAACAAAAGCTGGGGAAATGAAATCCAAATGCAAAGTTAAAGGACTGACACTCGATTACAACACAAGTCAAGTAGTGAACTTTGATACGTATGTTCAATGTGCAGAGGACCGAAGTACCGAAGTGAAAGTTGTGTATGCATGTAAAATCCGGAGACATGCAAACAGAACAGTAACGAGTGAATGTCAAAGCAAGACATTTAGGTATGTGTACACAAAACGTGTCATTGTTGACAATTTCAATACTGTACCATACGGTTACAACACATTGAGACTTTGATTGAATAGACACTATGTATTACATGTTGTAAATATATTGTTGTTCAATAAAATATTGTTAAATAAACAAGCTTGACTGTAAAAAACTTTTTTGAAAATAAAATGGATCAACTAAAAAAATATTGTGACCAGCATCCGAAAGCCGAAGAATGTAAATGTTTCGATTTCCTCAAAAATTGTTCTATAGGCATATTAAACGGAGAATACGCTATTAATAATGTAAAAATTTAATAATCACCCAAATATCAATATTATCCTTTCATAGGATACATAACAAACAATTCTAGATTTATACCTTTTGGTATTTGTCCAAAAATAACTGTGATAGAAAAAAAAAAGATTTATAGGTTAGTAAGTTCTAGAACATACGGGGAGGATAGTCAGATTTATTTCGATAATGATCTTAAACCTTTGCTTCATCTATACAGCCATAAAATTCCTTTTTCAGGGGATGTGAACATAGAAACTAAAATTATTAAGAGTTACCCCAGTATCCCTCAATTAAATACACGAAAAGAGTACTATAAATGGAATATTGGATAAAAAGAAAACTTTTTTGTAACACGCTTTCTGATTGGACGAAAATCTGAAAAAATGATTAAACTACCAAAAGTAGGTCAATCCGTTAGATGGGTATAAAAGCATGTGTTTTTTATACCCATCAAACACGATGTCGAAGCCTACAGAAAACTGGGTGATGATGAGAGAGCGAATGTACAATCACAGCAAGAAGACTGGGATGAGGAGATCCGACGAGCTCCAGCACCATCATTTGTGATTCCTTGAAAACCCAGCAAAAAGTCTACACACAGATTTCTCTTAACATGTAGAAGCTGTGGATCACGGGACTGTGATGATCATAAAAACTACATTGAAAGAGTGATCAAGTATGATAAACAGTAAACTTGAATTAGACGATCAAGACAAAAGGCCCTTTTCAGGGCCAATACAAATATTTAGAATAGGAAAACCTTATAATCAGTTGTATCTACACACTATATAAACGTTTTGCATTTTGTCATAAACCATTATCTTCAAGGTATTCGCTCTAGAAACAATACATATTATACAGTAGTTTTAGATAATAAACAATAAAAATGATGGGTCATAATTATGAGTTGTGGTTACAAAACTATGTTTGTCTGGTAAAGAAATCACGAGAAGCACCCCGACAAAGAAAGACAATACATGACACATTCAATAGATGTATGGTTGAACAACTTCAATCATTAATTAAAAATAAAGTAAATGATAATTGTTATGGATGTCAGGTTGAACATCCAAGTCAATTACAGCATGACTTGTGCTTATTCACAGATACGTCTGAAAAAACATATTTATTCATATTGACAGCTCTACGGAAATTAGATCACTATAAAATTATGGAAGAATGGTATCCAATTCTCAAAGCTATGGCATTGGACGATCAAGAGAAATTGGAAGCATACAGACTGTGGGTACAAATTAAAAACAAAATTCGTTTTAGACCCAATGAATCGTGGTTGGAACAGTTGAAAAAACAAGTCAAACAATCGTGGAAATAGATTGATATTAAAGACTATAAAAGTAGGAACGGATTATAACTGAATCATTCTATGAATAGACATACTTGAAGAAACAATGAATCCTCTGACAGATCTATTAAATCACAAAGCATACAGGAAAGCAGTAACAATGAATCCTCTGACAGATCTATTAAATCACATAACATACAGGAAAGCATTGATACTTGCTTTCAAACTAAAAGTATCAAATGAAAATATCTTACAACCGGGATCATCAAGGATGAATTAGAGAAAATAGAGATGTTTGAAGAGTTCAAGAAATCCCTATTAGTAACAACGGGGTTCTTCAAAGATTCAAGGATTAAAGTAGAACAATTACGGAATAGTGTAAAGACTGAAACAATATCGGGGCTAAGGCTCCCATTGCTCACGCTTCCTGGACATAGAGAGATTGATCCAATGGAAATAGTACAGATTAGTGAGACTGAAACAATGTGTGTGTGTTCCCATTGCTCACGCTTCATGGACAGAGACAGTTTTAAACCAATGGAGATAGATCATACCTCTTGAATGTTAAACATACATGTTGTAAATATGTTATTGTTCAATAAAATATTATTAAAACTTTACATATCTCGTATTCAATTTTACCATAAATTGAAAAATACCAATATATTGATTTACAATCAATATTTATTTTCATCAACTTATGTCAATATTAGAGTTGTCAGAAGTGGATGAAAAATATTTCTAGGACATTTTCATATGTATTTGATAATATTGGAGTTGTCAAAAATATTTGAAAATTATATATAGGAACAGTACACTCCACTAGGATATCACAAAACGCGTTTACAATGCGCTTTCTGATTGGTCGAAAATCTGAAATTTGACTAAACTACCAGCAGTAGGTCAATCCTTCTGATGTGTATAAAAAGTAAAAACACAAAGTTATGTCTCATTAGTCTCATTAAACTGTTCAATCAACTACATAACAATGCATAAGAACGGTAATTGCTCTATGTGTGGTGAACACTGTTACATACAGTGTAGCAAATGTTATGTAGTGTTGGACACTCATGGGGAAGAACACCATTGTCCAGAGCTCGACGAAGGCTTTTTTGAAGAAGAGGACATTAAATACCTCGAAATTTGTGAGGCCTGTGAGTTAGTCGTCGACTATATGTGGGATAACCTGTGCGCTGCATAGTTTACTAAAAGACAACAGCCCTTTTCAGGGCTATACACTTTCTCAAGAAATGAATACCTTACATACTGCTCGTATTGAATACAAAAACGATTGGTTCAGGGTGGCACTATGGCATGGTTTTTACCCACTATAGTGTAATACAAGAAGTTTCCACCCCGGATAAAAGTCACGAATCTCCAACAAAATGGTTCAGGGGTGACACTATAGCGTGATACAAGAAGTTTCCACCCGGATAAAATTCACGAATCTCCAACAAAATGGTTCAGGGTGTCACTATATAGTGATACAAGAAGTTTCCACCCCCGATAATGGGAGTAATAAGGGGTGGCATCTATGGCGTGGTTTTTTAACATGTGTTTTTTACATAGACAACCGGTGCGAGGGTAAAATCCGTCTATGTAAAAAACACATGTTAAAAAACCACGCCATAGTATCACCCATTACTACTTGTATTCCAGCAGCATAGAAGTGATTACTGGCTTATAGGTAGACAGTGTATGTATGTTAGCAAATACATAACAATAACAATTCGTTCCCTCAATTTAACAATTCGTTCCCACAATATAACAATTCGTTCCCTCGAATTAACAATTCGTTCCCACGATATAACAATTCGTTCCGTGGAATTAACAATTCGTTCCCACGAAATGACAATTCCTTCCCTCAAATAAACAATTCCTTCCCTCGAATTAACAATTCGTTCCCACGATATAACAAATTGTTCCCACGAATTAACTATTCGTTCCCGTGGGAACGAATTGTTAATTCGTGGGAACTAATTGTTAATTCGTGGGAACGAATTGTTATCTCGTGGGAACGAATTAATAAACAAAATATTCTACGTCCCCGTACGTCTGTATATGATATTATGATATTGCGCAATGCCAAATAGTTGGCCAATTTAAGGTAGTTCTGTGATCCCATGTAAAGTCTATGGAAATCTAATAAAAATAAACCTACTCATAAAACGGCAACTACTTACACCAATGAATCATATGACAGTTGTGTCCAATAAGTTTGTATGCAGATGCTGCCAGCAAGGAAACAAGAGGTTAGGGGAGTGGCCTAACACAAAATATTCCTTTGAATTATTCCATAAGCTCATAAATTCTATTGATGTGTAGGTTTTTTTTCCGAATCCCCGCCCTCTCGCCCGCGGTCATGGATTATCTCCCCCTTCTCGACTTAGAATTTGGCAATTTTGCCTTCTGATTCGTAAAACTTTTCAATCGTAATAGCTACAGATCTGAAACTCGGTATGTAGCTTCCTTATGATGAGTAGATGCATGCGCAAAGTTTATTTCATTTTTTGATTAGACCCCCGGGTCATGGATTATCTCCCACTTTTCAAGTTAGAAGTTGGCAATTTTTCCTTGTAACTCGTAAAACCTTTAAACAGTAATAGTTACAGACGTGAAACTTTGCATGTAGCTTCCTTATGATGACTAGATGCGCATAGTTTATTTTGATTGTTGATTCGACACCCAGGTCATGGATTAACTCCCCTTTTGTACTTGGACTTTTGCCGCGTTTATTATCAAAGCGATATGTGGGACATCCGTGTTCTATGAACACATTTTCTAACAGCATCTGCATACTGAATTATTATTTATGTCAGTCGCTACTATTTTATTAGTAGGGTTTTTTATTAGATGTCCATTGACTTTACATGGGGCTACAGGAAGGGCACAACTACCATAACTCGGTGATAATTGCGAACAACTGGGATAACAGAAAACCGAGGCCGCTCTACATGGTTTGTATGTAATAGTTTGTATGCACATATCAATGCTGAACTGTGGCTGCGTTTGTTTGTGTAACGGCATATCAACATCTAAGGTCATTTAAGGCCGGGTCAATGGGTTTAGTACTAAATCCCATATATTACCTGTACAAGTACACATATGTTCAAGTGCATGCACAAATGGGGGGGGGGGGATCAGAACTGAATATTTACAATAAAAAAAAACAACAACAACTATATATCCAGCCCTGAAATCAGAATAATCCTGATCTGATACCAGGTACTCGCCACATCAGAATCACTTGGCCCCCACCCGAAAGCACCAGGATCAGTAATAATCTTACTACTTTTATAATGGGCAATAACATAATTAAACTCCCAGGTAGCACAAGAGCAAAAGATAAAAACGTACCTGAGGGCCAAAACCAGGCAAATCGTGGTTCCTATTATTGACCCCGACCGTTAATTTACGCCGTCAAGTTCGCCCGACCAACCACCAACCGAGCTGTGGCTGTGACTGGAGAAATGGCGCTTATGGGAGTTGCGACCAGTATAGCCCTTGATACTCATGTAACCCGATAACGATATTTAGTGCTTGTTAGAAGCATGACGGGTGGATCTACACTGGTCGCAAACCACATAAGCTCCATTGCTTCAGTGACAGTCACAAATACGTTCGTGTGTGCACTTACACGCTGATCCCACTGTAAGTACACGAGAGATAATATAATAGTATTGTGTAGTGAGTCGACATTGACATACTGTCTAATTAATTCAATAGGTCTACTGGATAAACATAAAGCCCGTATGCACTTGTATTACATGTGTACATTATGTTAAACATACTTGGGACAGATAACGTGAACAACACGAACTGAAATTCATTTATATGTTGAACGCAGTGTGTTACTTGAAATAACACGGTTTCCGGGAAGTGAGTGAGAAGTTTTACGAATTGTTTATATACTGTGTGTAGATAGCCTGCTGCACAGCTTGTACGGCCGTGTGGGACAACCAACTTTTCAAAACGTCGTGTGTTGTAGAGGTGTATAAACTTCCGAGAATTCTTACCAGGCGAACTTTAGCGAAAGGTAAGTTGTTACGATTTATTATTTAGGACAACGTGGGGGCCGGAAAGACATTATAACAGCTATACACACATATAGGACATATACAGGCAATTTATTCCCGAGGGGGGAGGGGGGATCCAGAGCTACGCTGGTTCGATAATATAGTCAAGTATTGCAAAATAGTTACGCCCCCCCCCCTAACCCGAAATCCTGGATTCGCGCCTGGATATATGAAGGGTTTGTCGACCCTTTGTTCAGTTTTAAGTTTTTATTTCCATACATAGTTACACTCCTTGTTTACAATCAACTATGAGTACATGTATAATTATAGATTATAACGTATTGTTCATACATGGTTGGATTTACTTAAGAATGTTATGTAGATGAGAGAATAGAGTTGAAAATGAGATATGGTGATATAGGTTTAGTGAATAATAATTGAGCAACACACCACGATACAATACTATTACGGTATATGCTGTTATACCTAACTGTAATATTTGTATGTATAATCAGAAGGTTCGTGTATCTCTAAATGAGTGTTAGTCTAATTGGATAACATTCCATTTTAGTTCATGAACTATGAGCTTATTTCTATTCATTGCAATTTCTTTTTCAATATTTTGTTTTGCCTTTAGGTAAGACATAAACTCTGGAAATTTAGGTTCCCTGTTTCGTAATTTACATGTATATATAAAGTATTTTCCTAGTATGATACAAAAGTTGAAAACTTGTTGCTTTGCTCATATTGCCCGAAGCAAACCGTGTGCCAATCAAAATTACATACAATATTATTATTGTTTAAAAAGGTATTCAGCTGTGACCAAAAATGTTGGCTTATAGTGCATTCCCCAAAAAGGTGCTTATTTGTTTCTGGAGCCATGGCCCAAAAATCACACAAATTGGAGCTGACAATGTTACACTTTTGTAAATAATCGTTTGTAGCGACAATTCTCATCAACAATTTGTACTGAAAATTCCTAAGTTTAGAACTTATAGTGTTTGTAAAATGATTTGTGTAGACTATCTTCCAATTTATATTTTTATCCGCGAATTCGTCATCCCATTTTGTCTTGGCTTTATGCACAACAGGTTTCTGTTGATGTTATATTGTCGACCCTTTGTTACAATGTTTGAGAATTCAGTAAAGACTGTGTAACAGTAAATACACAATGCTGTGGATGTATACTATGGAAGGTAATATCCGCCATAATTATATTAGGCTTGATGCTTGCTTGCTGATGACATTCTAAGTTATATCAGTCTTATTACAATTCTATGTGGCTTGATGCTTGCTGACTGGTGCCATTACAACTTACTTTCATGCGTTGCTCTCTAAATTGGTTCAATGTCCCTAACGGTGTTGATGTAGGTTGATGCCGCCTTTTCTGTTGCGCCATGTTTAGGTGAAAATACACCAAATAGTTTTACTGTATAATTTAACCGAATCCCAGCCAGTCTTTCCTACTTTCACTATTCGTATGGATGTTATGGGACCAACCTCGTCATGTCTCCCAATATTGTTTACATTATTTGGCCATGGAAACTCTGTTTACATCATGTGACCAACAGGCTCAGTGTTTTCTTTTAAATGCTTCAAATATGCTGAAAACTGGTGATAAAAACACCCCAACAACTGGGTAGTAATGGATTAAGATTTGCAAGCAAAGTGTATCTGTGACCTTAAAACACCCGGACTATTGTTTAATATGCCGGACTACGTTTGCATACTCAATTTCTCTAACCTTAAACCTAGAGTGCTACAAGCCAGGTTATAATATAGGGAGACATGTTTACCAGACGTACTAATTGACATTATTATATTTTTTATATCAAACGCGAAATGCCAGTTTGATATCAGGGGCGATAACCGGGTTTCTTTAAAATGATAACGGAAGCATTTATTTATTTTTTGATGTGCAATATAATACTTTATGATATGTCGATAAAACTATTTATTCAGCATTTAGTTGATATAAATAATTTAAAAATACTGCATCATTTGCATATGGAACCATTAAAGATTACTAAATAATTATATCTGTGTAGCTGGCACTCGTACTTTTTAAAAGTGGTGGACTAGTTGCTATTATACACTTATTTAAGTTCCATAAAGAAAAGTTTGTACCTACTAGATGGGACGCCAGCTTCAACAATACTTAATTCTATAATTTAATTAGTCAAGATCCAGAGCAGAATGGGTGCAGGTTATTGGAAATTAGGTCCCACAACATCCATAAGCAAAATAAAAGTATCAGAGAATAGCAAAATGTGTGGTAACGGGTTAGTTTTTTAGCGAAAATCGATGGTGGTGGCCCAACTTAGTCTGATCCCGGACGGTTATTGGTTTGCATCGGTAACAGGCCAGTTTGACAGTCAACCTGTGTAAGTTACCATATGTGTAACTTACTATAAAAATGTGATTGTTTTCAATTACGTACATATGTAATTTAATTATGAGGATACTGTATATATAAAATACATTAGTAATTCAAACACCATACAAACATATGCAATTTAGTTAATATAGGTAAGAGAATGACAAATGATGCGAAATCGTCAAGAGGGTAAAATTTTCCGGTATGAACAAAATCGTGCGGGTGTTTTGAGGTCACTGACAGTTTGCTAGCAAATCCTGATCCATTACTACCCAGGTTCACTTGAGGAACATGTTCGTCATGTGATGTAAATAGAGTTTCCGTGGCATAAAAATGTAAACAATATTGGGGGACATGACGAGGTTGTATTTTTCTTTCTTATGAGTAAGTAAACCTATTGTTTAATTCATGCAGAACCAGTACAGACCGGCTGCATGTCATGTACAAGTAGGTCCCACAACCTCCATACGAATAGTGAAAGTAGGAGATACTGGCCTTATTGGATGGGATTCGGTTACAGTATATAGTAAAACTATTTGGTGTCTTCTAACCTATACTGTGATAATTTGTGGGTGAAATCTTAGATCAACACCGGCATTGGAGGTGTTCCTCAAACAGCCAATCACATCTCAGATTATTATTTATTCGTCGGAGGATTCCTAACATTGACAGCAGTGCCATCTGGCGTCATATGAGACACTATATCACCAATATTGCTTGGTCATTCGGCTTGTGACTTGATGCTTTCTGCTTGCGGCTTTCCGCTTTCGGACTGTGGTTTGATGCTTAATTCCTGCGGCTTTGTCCTTACTGCTTTCGGCCTTATTCAAAGTGCTAAGTACTTTGTTCATACTTTCTTTTGCAAATGCTTAGTGCAATAAAACAGGGACACGAATAAGGACATATGAATAATTGTAATGTAAAGAAGACGGCTGAACAAAGCACTCAGCAGAATGGACTTGTAAGAAAGACAAATACAATTACAACAAGCAGATTTCAAATGCAATAAATACAAATCATTTAATGACGAATGAAATAACATGAATATAAGTTGTAATGTCATCAGCACGCAAGCATCAAGTCACATAGAATTATGGCGGATATTACCTTCCATAGTATACCTGTATTACCATACATACTCTATCGAAACCAGTGGCTTGTAAGCAGTTATCCGAGTGTATTGTCACTACTGCCTACTTACCTGCTATGCGAGTAAATATGCCTTTTACCTTTGTCAGGTGTACTTCTAATAATATACAGTGCATCGGTTTGACAGTGTACACATTGACAAAGTGTCCATTATATCTTTTTTGAATGATGGTAAAAAAGCTCAGATATCTAGCGTTTTGTGTAGTCTACTGAAATAATATTTAAATGACGTTTTCGTCCTATATATCTGGGACGTATTGCACCAACTTTTTTTTAGATTTGCTGGCATATTATTGGCTGTACGTGTCAAATGCCGATATTGGTGAAACTGTCCGATATCATGTACAAACCAAAATGGCGGAGATGGCAACTCGCTGCTCTGTATACTATACTCTAGTATGAACAGGTCAGATATACTTTATATAGATATTCAGTTACATGTATGATTCTACTACATTTGAAACAAAAGGTCATATTCTATATAGTCAGTCCTTAAAGCAAAGATATGAACATACTTTTGACCCAGAATAGTGCCGCAATTATCTCCAGCTACAGTGTGTAGCAGTTGCCACTATGTCGAACATCATGTTATCGGAACCAGTCATGTAATGGAAGAAGAAGAAGAAGGAGAAGACGAGTGTCTTGTCCACTGAACACGGTGACTGTAAACCAATCCTCTGTTTGGCAATATATAGACCGAAAGTTCTGTCTCTAACGCGTGGAGTATTTGCGTTGTAACGTCTACTGTCTAACGTGTAAGGAGTAACGCTTGTGTAAATACATGTATATGTATGAGGAAAATAAATTGCCTGTATATGTCACAGTCACAGTTCGGTGGGTGGTTGGTCGGGCGAACTTGACGACGTAAATTAACGGCAGGAGTATACTGGTAGGGGTTAATACTAGGAACCACGATTTGCCTGGTTTGGCCCTCAGGTACGTTTTTATCTTTTGCTCTTGTGTTACATGAGAGTTTAATTGGGTTATATTTGAAAATATAATGGATTGCTGGTGAACATCAATATTTATTGTTAAATTATATAAGTTAGATAGGAAGAATTTCGGGTGTACAAAGCCATGTACACTTCCATGTGTTTTGAAATTGATTCACGTAGTACAACAACAATGGCACATCCTTGAGCTCGCGTGAACTGTCTGACATGTGACACAAATAATTCCGGTGTTGAGTGTCATATCCGTCATACTTGTTTCCGATAATTATCAAAATATAAGTGTGCGAAGCCACGTACTATTGCACGCCGTTTTACTATTTATTCAGAGTAAAATATATCTCTTTGAGTCAATAAAATATCTCTTTCAATCAACAAAATATCTCTTTCAGACAAACAGATATCTATTTCAGTCAATAAGATATCTAGTTATTGAACAAGATATATTTATAAGTAACATATATCTTCCTCAGTCAAAGAGATATCTTATTGACGGAAGAATATATCTTATTTACTGAAAGAGATATCTTATTGTCAGAAAGATATATCGTGTTGACTCAAAGAGATATCTATTTCATCATACTAGATATCTACTTCTCGGAAAGAGATATTTGTTTGAAAATAATAGAAGAGATATCTATTTGGTTCAGTAAGATATCTTATTGAAGTAAATAGATATATTTTATTGTGAAGTAGATATCTAGTATTTCAAAAGTGATATATATCTAAGAATTTAATAAAGATATCACTTTGACTCAACAAGATATCTATTTGACAGTTCAAGATATCTCTTTGAGTCAACAAGATATCTCTTTTAGTCAACAAGATATCTAGTTTGATGAAAGAGATATCTATTTGAAGCCTTTCAATAAGATATCTGTTTTGTTTAATTTTTTAATTGTATAAATGAATTCTCCCTACCAGGAAAATATTTCCACCATCCCACTGATGGACCACAAAATCAACTTATTTATTACTTACTTACTTACTATTTTCTGATTGGACAATAAGTATATGACTTGCAGGGAGCAACAGTTACTGTTAAGTAGTCGATCAAACAGATATCTATATGAAAATGTCAAATAGATATCTAATTGATTTAACAAGATATCTCTTTCACCATAGAAGATATCTGTTTCATACAACAAGATATCTATTTGCCTATATACGATATCTTATTCATACAAGTATATATCTGTTTCATTGAATCTAAAGAGGTATCTTATTGACTCAAATATATATCTTATTGACTGAAAGAGATATCTTATTGACTGAAAGAGATATCTGTAACTCTGAAACAAATATCTATATTGTTATTATCATAGAGATATATATTTCAGAGTTGCAGATATATCTTTGAGTCGATAAGATATCTCTTTCATTCAAGAATATATATATTTCAATCAACAAAATATCTTTTTCTGACAAACAGATATCTTATTGACTGAAATAGATATATGTTTGTCAGAAAGAGATATCTTGGTGATTGAAAGATATATCTTATTGACTCAAAGAGACATATTTTACTCTGAATAAATAGTAAAACGGCGTGCCATAACGTACACTTACTGTACATTTTTGTCTGTAAATATTCAGTTCTGATTTTGGGAGTGACCCTGTTAATCGACCTAAAATGACTTTAGCTGATGATAAGCCATTAAACATCATATATAAATAAATAATACTTGTGGAGCTAACCTAGTTTTAGGATGTTCAGTACTTTGATTATGTTTGCAGTTGTCTGAATTTATCACGTTTTGCTATATAAAATAGAATAAATGAGATAAAGCAAAACAAGTTGAACATTGACTTATTTTAGCTAACATGTTTCAGCTCACAAAATTGAATATTTTATTATCATTAGAGTATGTTTACTCCTAAGTTTGAAAATCAAGGAGTATTTTAAAAATGTAATGGGTATTTTGTACCGTCTCACTTTTGAAATCCGTTAATGCGTATTGAGCTGAAATAAATGAGTAAACACATGCCGTATCTAGAGCTCGGATGTGTATACGAGACACATACATGTGCATGTAGTAACTAAAAATGAACACATCGAAAATTAAACGAGATTATTATATACATTATGATGAATATTTATTTTTACATGGTCTGTAGAAAATATAAGTATATAGTATGATGATTGCCTGCCAACGGACATATTATTTTAGGATGCATAAAGACCATGCGTATTACAGCTGCTGGATGTGTTAGAAGACTGGTCGGACTATGTAGATAAAAATCAATCTTGGGACCGTGTAAATTTAGATTTGGCAAAGACCTTCGACAAAGTGCGCCATCAACGACTGTTAAGGAAATAGCACCCAGCTACATTACCAGATTCAATTTACTATTCAAACGTTTCAGCGTGTATGAACAACAACAAATAGTATTGACCAAACACCCACACCATCGCACTGACGACAATAAACCAACATTACTATCCTACTCTCTGTGCCTGGTAGAGATTGAGCCGAAAAATTAACGGCAGCAGTTGCTCCTACATACACGACCTCTATACACAGCATCGGTGTGTCACGTGTGGTGTGTGTGTCCGGCCACAGGTTGAAGTGACGGACCATGGTCTATAAATACATTAAATACAGTAGCGGATTCAGGGGGGGGGGCGAGGGGCGCGGCCCCTCCCCCCCCCCATTTCAGAAATCCCGATTTTCATTTTTTTTCTTTTTTTTGTGCGAAATATTCAGCGTAGAATGCAGGAAATGGCTTCCTCAATTCAAAAATTTTCCGGGGGGTCATGCCCCCGGACCGCCCTAGCCAACTCCCTCGCACAGCTCAGTCGACGAACGAGCATACCTCGTTCGAGTTCCATGTGGGCCCTCCCACCCTTGGTGAAATCCTGGATCAGCCACTGAAATATACAAAAAAAGCATCAATAAGTGAAAATAGTATGCAGTAGTACATAGGGAGTCAAAATGATACCACCTAACGGTGGTATCATTTCCCCACCCTATATACTACTCCACCGCCCCCTGAAAAACACCGTTTTCGTCCAATAGCACAAACTGGTCACCAACACAAAAAACGTGACAATTGGTGTCATAATACATCATGTTTTTTCCAATTGAACAGATAAATCTCATAGGTTATATACGCCAGAAATATAAAGTGACAAATCTGTAATGGTTTCGGCCACCCGATAATGCGCCGGAGGAAAAAAAAAAGAGAAATGTTTGTTCAATTGGGAATTTTTGCAGAATTCCTAAAAAAAAAAAAAAGAGAAATGTTTGTTCAATTAGGGATTTTGCATAATTCAATACGTCCGCGCGTGATAGTTTATTTTTCAACACGGCATTTTCCTCCTCCACTATAGCTAATTTATTTATTTCTATCGCTACAAATGTGATCGCCATGGTAAACAACTGCATGACTACAGCGTTCCTATCCGACAGCTCGAGGTTGATGAAAAATAATTTCAGATAGTCAGTTAGTCAGTTTACATACCATCGATAAGGAGAAATACACTCGGCTATAAATAACAGTGTGTGTAACGTCTGTTAACCTCGACTATAAATACACATAACCTGTGTACACACCGTCTGTGTAAACCAATAATTGTACAACACTAGGTAGTGTTTATCATAACAGCCTTCGTGGTCGTGTGGTTAAGGCGACACTCTATAGAGACTTGGGTCGTGGGTTCGCGCCGCGGTTGGAGCTAAAGTTTTTATTTATTTATTTCTATCCCTATAAATGTGGTCGCTATGGTAAACAACTGCATGACAACGGCGTTCCTATCCGACCGCTTGAGGTTGATACAAAAATAAATTCAGATAGCCAGTTTACATAGAAATAAACTCGGATATAAATATTCATAACCCGTGTAATTGTAACATTGTCGTCTACTTGGTGTGATTACAACATAAATTCGTTCTGTTGAGTAATAATTTTTTCAATTTCTTTATAAGCGATATCGTAGAAATGGTTACACGATTAATAGAAATGTATGGTGGTCAGTGGGTGTCGTAACGTGGCCCTAAATTTCTTTTTTATGTTCCGTATGGAGGGGCCGTCGGAACAGCTGGACTGTAAAGCCAAAGCATTCTCGGCGAGCCATCGGCCGTTTTTGATAATATAGATAGCAAGAAGGAGAGGAGACCCCCGATCAACCCAGGCAGCGCGGCAGCCAACTTTCCTGCTAATTTAGCCAGGAGATTGGCGAGGGCTTTTAGTTGTTTTTTTATCCACTCCTTGGCTCCACCCGATGGAGCTGGTGCTGGCGCTGGTGCTGGCGCTGGTGCTGGCGCTGGTGCTGGCGCTGGTGCTGGCGCTGGTGCTGGCGCGGGTGCTGGTGCCGAACCACCCGTGATAGATAGAACTAGAGACGATATAGATAGAATTAGGGTCGATATAATCATGGTGAAAGCTGTGAGGATGGTTACTATTGTGAAGCCCTTCTCTCTGAACAGAGTGCGAAGACGTTCACCGAGTGTCGTGTCCTCGCGTAGGATACTCGTGATTAATTCGTGGCTACGACTTAATTGTCCAGAGAGTGTCTCACGGTTAATTGAGACAGCCGCTAAGCGAGCTTCTCTTTCATCCCGCAACAACCGCAGGAGTTTGTTGATCCGCTCGGTAGATTCTCTATCGCCACGGGCTTCCCCAAGTTTTCTTTCTTCTTGCTCGATATGTTCGTCCAGCTCCGTGAGTTTGGAGAGGTTATTAACTAGTTCACCACGGCCCGTTTGCAGAACCTTATTGAGTCCCAGGAGTTCGCGAAGAGGTAACGGTGGGTCATACTTCGTGCCGTTTATTTCGTTGACCGTGGTTTCCACTGTGTTAATAGCGTCGGTGACTATACGAGGGACCTCGCTGATATCGCTCGTTTCTATAGCGGCGGCCGTCTTCGCCAGCGTTTCGTCGGTATCCTGCATGGTTTTTATCAGTTTTGAGACACCTGCGACCGATCATCAACTTCCAGCTATAGCCCCATTTAACCCACAGGTCTCCTCTTTTAGTGCTGCGAAACTCCAACGTGGCCTTGATGCCGTGTTTAGACACTATACTCTCCCACCGTTTCACCAGAGAATCCATTTCCGGGAGACCAGCCAGCTCACCCTTGGAGATCCCCGCAGGAATATCTGCACCGCCGGCCCACGTCTCTAAGAGTTCCCCGGAGGTTGCCGCGGTTGCCAAAGACCTGCAGCTCTCGGACGTCTCCCTCTCTGATTTTCTGACTACCAAATACGCTCTATGGCTAGACATGCGAACCAGCGACGACGACCAAATGCACGGTAGTGGACGCCAAGTTGAGAACGCTAGTGAGGGTGTGACGATCCAGATAACCAAAGAGGCGGATGGAGCCGGGCCATTGAACGTGTACTTATATATAATAACAGACGCGCAACTCAATATAGAAGATGGCCGATACGTCTCAGCTTTATACTAAAAATCAATACCAATTCACGATTGGAGATGCCCACTCTGCCATAATATGTGGGCAGACAGGATGCGGAAAAACGGTTTTCATCCTCGACTTACTCGAGGGCTCCTACCGCGATGCCTTTCGTCACATTGTGATCCTGTGTCCCACTGTGCGGCACAACGATACTTATCAGCGGCGCCCGTGGATATGGACCGACCCTGAGGTATACGTCGTTCTATCAAATATTCCAGGGAGAGCCCACCCTATACGTGATTGACGACTGCTCGGCCAAGGCGGCGATGACCAAAAAGAAGGACATGCTCTCCGAGCTCGCATTTTCTGGCCGCCATGCGAGGCAAAGCGTATGGATCTCCACTCACAAGTACAAAGCCGTCCTAAAGGATCTGCGCGAGCAAACGAAATGGTTCGCCCTCTTCCACTGCAAGGACCGAGACTCATTCGATGAATGTCTTAGAGAGAACGACGTTATCCCAACGCACGAGGAGCGCCTGGAGGTTCGACAGATACTTTCGGAAACTAAACACACCAAGCTTCTGCTAAAGACTGATCAACCAACTGCTTATAATGTAATTAATTAGTAAATGCTGAACAAATGCTGAACAATTACTGAGCAATGCTGAACAAATGCTGAGCAATGTTGAACAATGCTTAACAAATACTTTGCTGAGCAATTGCTAAGAATTTGTTGCTCCGCTGCGAGCTTTATTGCGAGCATAACGGTGATCATAAGTATCTGGTGGTGCGCTTGGCAATATGTTAGACTTATGAGACTTGTAAGAATAATTTTAAGAAAATTAACAATAATGAACTGCGACGAACTTCTCGATCAGCTAATGGAAGAAACCTCAACTCCGACTGCCGACACGACTGAAACTGTAGGAACACCTGTCAGCACGACTGCCGGCACGACTGCCGATACGGTCCCGAAAGAAAATGAAAACGCGGCGCGACGCGAGCGGTTGGCTGCGCTGGTTGCTGGGGGACAATCGGATCATTATCTCAGTAGGCGTCTCTCAGTTTGTCAGGTGGATAAGATGTCAGATGCGGAGGTCGATACAATGTACGCGCGATACGAATCCAAATTAGGTGCGGAGATGACAAAAACTCTCGGATCGGCGGCTATTCATTTGTACGCTACCACCGTTAGTATACTTCTCCCTATACCAGACACCGCGGGGTTGATTCGCGATCTAGAGACCGACCCTTTTATAGGACACACTCTTAGAACGGCATGCTGCTCAATTTATCACAAGTTTGGAATGTACTTAGCTCCGCTGACGACCGCGTTGACCACGGGTAAACACTGTCAATTTGGACATATATGCCCACGAACTATAAGCCCTAATATTATAAATGATGACACAAGACGCACCTGCGAGAGTGACGGAGTTGAACCCGATTGCTCCAACACAATCGAACCCGAGTGTTACTCCGCCACTGGATGACATTCAGCATATAACAAATCCCAAAAGACAGGCGGCTGGGAGAGCGGCTGCTGCCACACGAAAAGCTAAACAAGATAAAATACTCGCCGAGCTTCGAGAGGCCAAACGGTCGTTGCAATCGGAGACAGAGACGGCAAAACACCCAGTGGCAGCTGTTTCTCCCCCAATCGCGATTGAATTGGAACCGATTGCTACAACTGATTGGATCCCGTGGGTTGTTGTTGGTGGTCTGTCGGTTGTGGGCACCCTGTATGTGCTTTGCCGTTTCAACAACAGGTACCCCCAATCATCAACAAGGTTGAAATTGAAAAAACAACCCCCAACACTGTTGGATGCGGTTCCAATCCAATCGCGTTCAACAGTGTTGAGGGATGCGCCCCATTTAAACATTAAACGCGATCCCTTTTATATGCAATAATGGCTGAAAATGATGGTAAAATGATAGTGAATGCGCTTTATCACGCCGTGGTGATATCGGGTCTCAGTATCGGGTACGCTCGACTATCAAAGATGACCCTAGGAGGGTCCGCTCCCAAATTGGACTTTACTGCGAGAGACGTAGGGCTCGTGACCTTAGATGTAGCGGCCTCAGTTTGGACCAGAGATTATCTAATTAAAGCTGGAATTCTATCCGTTAATATATGGAAATAAAATGGCTTCGATCGAAATAATGATAGGTGGTGCGCTTGTAAACGCATTGGCGTTCAGCGGTAGCAACTTTCTATTCTCGAAAATGAGAAGCTCGAACGTGGATGAGGAGCGCAAGCGTCACGATTTAGCTGTAGAACAACTCAATAGCGCAAAGGAAGCATGGTCGAAAAAATGAACCGCCCATCTGGACTGGGTCAACGAAGAGCTTCGCCGCGAGAATCACGCCGCGCAAACTTTCCAGAACGTTGAAGAAGCCAACCGCGAGTACGCGCTGGCATATCCGCAGAAAAGTCTCGATCCAATGGATCCCGAGCCCCAACTTTCAGAATGGGTGTGGTGGGTTTCGTCGGCTACTATATTAAATCGAAATTTTAAATTTTTACAAAATTAATAATTATTTAAAAAAGATTTTTTATATAAATATATATATAGAACGATGTTAGTTGACGAACTTTATTACGCTATGATCGATGTAGGCTACACTGCCCAAAAACATCGCATAGCTGGTGCAAAGAGTATGATTCGTCTGGCCCAAGATTCTCTCGAGACGTGGCGCGAGGACGGAAAAGCGGCCACCCTTTTCGCAAAGCGGATGTTAGAATCCTCCTCAACTCCAATCGATTTCTCCGAGTTCCTTCAGAACTTAACCTCCAAATGTGATTGTACTTCCAACAAAGGTTTATTATTAACGACGCAGTTACCGGACGAACTGGCGAGTGCATGTTGGAGATTATCCGATATATTAGAATACTTCGCATTACGATGAACACGCGCAAACTTGATACCAAACTAACGCGCAAGCTGGCGAATACGTACTATAGCCCACGCGGCTACTGGAAGGGACTCGCGGCCATCAAGAACCTCGCGGCGGCGACCAAGGTTTCCGAAAACTCTGTCAAGGAATGGCTCAAGAAGCAGGCCATCTGGCAGATCTATTTGCCCGCGCCGCGCAATATTCCACGCCCGAAATTCGATGTGCCGGTGCCAAACCAAGTTCACCAAGCGGATCTCCTGTTTCTCCCTCACGATCGCGTCGGTCACAAAACGTACAAGTACGCACTGACAGTCGTTGACGTAGCGAGTGGCTATAAAGGGGCTGAGCCGTTGGCTACGAAAGAGTCTAAGGAGGTGGCCGAGGCTCTTTCCCGAATATATAAAAGGAGTCCTCTCAATTGGCCAAATCTTCTCCAGGTCGATCCCGGCCGCGAGTTCATGGGCGCGGTCTCTCATCTATTGTCTAAGCACAAAGTGTCTATCAGACGCGGCCGCGTCAACATCCACCGGGACCAGGGGATCGTGGAGCGCTTCAATCGAACCCTGGCTGAGAGACTGTTCGGACACCAATACGCTAAAGAACTTGTAGACCCTCATTCGCGATCGACGAGTGGGTGGCCAGACTGCCCGCCGTGGTCTCCGCACTGAACGGAGAGGTGACCAGATTGATAGGTAAGAAGCCCGTAGATG
This sequence comes from Conchocele bisecta, assembly GCA_029237695.1. Classification (NCBI taxonomy): domain Eukaryota; kingdom Metazoa; phylum Mollusca; class Bivalvia; order Lucinida; family Thyasiridae; genus Conchocele; species Conchocele bisecta. Next base: position 10,732,909 of record CM055267.1, read on the forward strand.
CTATCAAGTTTAAAAGGGTGACGAGCAAGCCCTCTGCCGTCTCGCGAGGGCGACCCGTTGGTTTAGAGGAGCAGCAATCGGCGATTGCACTTCCATCGGATGTTGACGTCCGGTACCTCTATCAACCGGGAGAGCTCGAAGGTGGCAGCGCCGCGCGACTGATCCCGTGTGGTCTCTCAATGTATATCATATAGATCGATCTATTACCAAACCCGATGAGCCCGTGCTCTACTATTTGGATGATGGGCCATCTCGCGGGTTTGTTCGCGAAGAACTTCTTATGGTGCCTTCTGACACCCAGCTGCCCCCGGATCGACAGAGTCTTTAGAGAGGTTCCGTATGTATTCCGTCCGATAACACGCGTCTTTTATCGTAGTACGCCGATAGTCCTAATTTTCTTTGACAGTACGTTTTCATAACGGCGTCTTTCATTTTAAATCCTCTATTTTGCGCTACATCTATAATGTGTTTTCCATCTTCTGTAGTTTCACTTAGTACTCGTTTATATCTATCCCAATTTAAATTGTTAGTTCTCTTGGACATTCCTTTCGCAGAGTTTTTATTAATTGAATTAATTTTTTCTACGAAATAACACTTACTAGATAACGCTATCGCCCTATCTCCGCTAAATTCCATTTTGAAAAGTCCTGGCTCTCTTTGGCTCCATTTATCCCAAGCCAACCATTTCTTTTTTTCTTTTTTTCCAAACTCGTCTAGTAAGTTAGGTCTAATCAATTCCTCTATCGTTTTTCCACTAACTCCTATATACATACTATCCGTGTCCATATGTATTAATTCAAAGTCTTCTCTTTTTACGTATTTGTCTAGAAATTCGTAGTAAAATTCCAACATTCTCAATTTAGCTTGTTGATAAACCGCTATTCCACAGTGGAAGGGTCTCTTTACTGCACACCTGGGTTTTCGGGAAGATATTTCGTACGCATCTCCTATCTCTTCCAAATCATCAAAATACGCGGATCTTAATGCTTTGTCAAGACAGGTTTCGTCTCGCGTATATGTCGTATTTAAATGTCTCTCCGTTGCCTCTATCATTTTTCCACAACACGAGTTTCCTAATAATTTCATTATGTCGGCCACCGGTTTTTTATTTGGTTCTACATCCCCCGTTCGTCTTGCGGCTGCAACTTCTTTAGCGAACCATTCGAAGGGTTTACCATAATATAATCTATAACACGATGAATCTCCCGTTATTTCTAGGCCGTGTTTTAAATACCATTTCAACAGTGGCGCGTACAGCAATACTTTAGTGGCCGATATAGATCCCACCAATTTTCTTCCATTTCCTCTAGTTCGGCCAGTATCTTTTAAATATTTTAACATGTGTGTGGGAACTTCATCAACCTCTACTTCTCTGTTTATAAAAAGTGGAGACATTTCAGAAAACTTATCTTTTAAGTTGTGTGGAACTTCTCTATATCCACCTCCGCAAACCCAAACCAGTCTCCGGATAAAACTCTTTTACTAAACTTTTTAATAAGTTTAGGATTATGTGGGTTATTATATGATGTATAGTTTTCTTTCCCACACGGCATCTCTTTATTTAACGTAGATAAATATAACGCGTTTGCGTCGTACCCCAAAATAGCCTTGCAAGGTTTTGAACCCACTCTAATATTTGAAACACCGGCTTCTGCATATCGTGTAAATACTATTGATGGACCACCAACTAGAGCGTCTTTCATCATTTTGTATGTTTCTTCTTTCGGTGCGCATAGAGCATCCTCCGGTATAATCGTCTTTGATGATTTTTTTTCTTTAATGGTTCCTCTCAATAAATATTGTATAGCCACACCGGGTAGTGTTACCGCGTCTTTGAAAATATCTACACCCCTGTGTTTATAAAATTCACACATTTTTCCCACAGCTTCTAGGAACGGTGCTACATCTAAATCGTTATAATATTTCAACCAATCTCTGAAGGTTTCCATATTCTCTTCTTCGAAAATTCTACGACATTTGCTTAATTCTGTTTCGTCTAGTAACATTTTCCCATATAGTTTGGAATACCAATTCTCTATATCCGGTAGTCCTGGGTAATCCAGCTTGTCTGTAGAATCGAACCACTCGTAAGGAAAGAAAGATTTCTGTCCTTTGCAGTCGTAGGCTTTTATCCAACTATCGTAACTTACACCGGGTCCTAGGTAAAGTATTACATCAAGAAATCTAAACTCCGGAGTAAATAGAAATATTGTTGCGTTCGCCCTTTTTCCAACCATTACTTTCTTCGTTGTTGATGACAGTTCACCTACTAAATTTTTCTTTATTAAGTTTATATTTAAGTTTAACGTGCTCAGCTTCGTACTCTAAACTATTACCGGTAGTTTCAACTTCTGGCTGGAGATACGCCTCAAAATCGTATACTATCTGATATGGATAAAGAGTAGTGTCGCAACCGATCTTTATATCTTTACCCGTTCTTTGAAATTTGCATTCCCACATAACTACTAGGTTGAATTATTTGCTTCTAATAAATTTATCTCTTCTCATTGTGGATGCGCGTTCTTCTTGTTTATGCTTTGCATGAATCTCACACCCGTGCCAGTAACAGCCGTGATATTGATATACGGTATTGGTTTCTGGACAGTATCCATCTACTGGAGCTCCTAAAATCCATCTTTCACCTCCGTGTCCGCACTGTTCGTGGTGAATGTGAATTCCCTCCCGCTTTTCCACAGAGTACATCCAATCGATCGCACCATAACTGTTAGAACCTTTTGGGTAGAACGCTTTCTCGAACGACGAACGCGGCGCTCTAAATAATTACCATCACATATTACTTTTGTCTCACCTCTCATACATTTTGGTCCGTGTCTCTTCATATTACTCGCTTTCGTGAATTTCTGTTTGCAATTATCGCAGGCGTAAATTTTAGATAGGTTTTTAGGTTTTTTATCAGAAATGCGTGATTATTAAAACAGTCCTATTGTCATTGGTTTATTACCTATTGCATCATAGTGCGCTGGTACCTTTTTCAACCACCATACGTCACATTTGGTGGGTTGATATACTTCTATACCAATTTTAAAAAACTCTTCAACCTTTTTCAGATCGGAAAAAGGAATTGGTGAAACCACATTACTACCGAAATATTGCTTACTAAGTTCTTTCGCTTTTTCTGTACATCTGTCAGGTCTGATCTGTTTATCAAGGTGCATAGCTAGACACCTGAACAGACAAAGATCGTCATTATACTTATCTAAAGAATACATACCTTTTCTATTCCTCAACCATTCTGGAAGTTCTCCTCCCGCTGCTTCGTTGGGTTGTAGTCCCAAATCTATTCCCCTACTGCCCTGTATTAACTTTACAAAAACCTCTACCCATCTTACAAACTTCCACTTTGTATTCGGTCTGTCTATTTTATCGGACATTATTCGTGTTTGCTCCTTATCTGACAACCATTTTTTAACGGTTTTCATTGATGATAGTGGTTCGCTACCACCGAGATTTTTGTGAAATATTATAGTTTTAGGTTTTCCATTTTTAGTTTCCTCCATATGTTCTAGCTTGTAAGAATATGAATATCTGAAATAAAAATTTGTTGGATACGGAGCGATTTTATCGGACATGCGTTCAGACTCGTTGATGTCAATGTTTTTACGAAAGGATAATGTAACTACCCGTCTTCCCTTTTCTACATTTTCCAATGTTTCATCGTGAGCCCCCAATATTTCTTCACCTTTTTCCACTATCGCGCGAACGATAGATTTTTTATTATTATTTGGGTCGCCTGTGCGTCTAATTTGGGATGTGCTTGAAGGTTTGATTACACTGGCCCTTAACACCGCAATACTTTCTTTTTGAATTCTGTTACCAACTTCTTCCGCTAGTGAGAGGTCTTTAAAGGCTCCTCGTTTGTGGGCGCGGGTAAACCGCTTCATAAACGCCTCATTCTTTGTGGAGTTTATAAGATTTGTCAACCCCCTAACTCTCAACCGTTTATTATAAGTAATCCCTAGAGATTCGGCTTCTCTTCTCAAACTTTCTATTTCTGACGTTATCATATTTTTCTGTATATAACCTATGAAATTTATCTGTTCAATTGGATGAACATGATGTTTTTTTTCGCGTCCAATTGAATATAAACATATACATATATATACATAATGGAGTGTGCGACTTGTTGTAAGACTTTTGCGTGTAAAGACTATCTACGAAGGCATCTATCGAGACGTAGAAAATTTCCTTGTGTCGCCCCACAATTTCAATGCCCCAGATGCCCTTGTAAGTTCGTTAGTGCCCAAACTCTTTGTAGACATAAGCAACTACGCTGCCCTGTGGCTAAAGGTGAACGTGGTAGACTGGAGCTGGTAGAATTAGTTGCTGATCTACGGAATAAATTAGCTATAGTGGAGGAGGAAAATGCCGTGCTGAAAAATAAACTATCACGCGCGGACGTATAGAATTCTGCAAAATCCCAAATTGAACAAACATTTCTCTTTTTTTTTTCTTCTGATAATTAATTCGGTGGCCGGCGCATTATCGGGTGGCTGAAACCATTACAGATTTGTCACTTTATATTTCTGGCGTATATAACCTATGAGATTTATCTGTTCAATTGGAAAAAACATGATGTATTATGACACCAATTGTCACGTTTTTTGTGTTGGTGACCAGTTTGTGCTATTGGACGAAAACGGTGTTTTTCAGGGGGCGGTGGAGTAGTATATAGGGTGGGGAAATGATACCACCGTTAGGTGGTATCATTTTCGCTCCCTATATACTACTTATGCTAAACAAATTCTTTGCTCATTCCTATAAGATGGAATAACACAATGTTTTTTGTTTTTTTTCATTTTATTTTTTTATTCATCTAGGTTACATGTATACATCCATACATAAATACATACATACATATATACATAAACTAGCACTGTCGAAAGTATTTGTACATGCAATTTCAAAAATAACATGTAAAAACTATTTTTGGCAGAAGTTTTTGTTATCCATCAGAGAATTAAACAAATGTATCTATTACTAGCGATATACCTGCAACAGAGAGTTTTTCATTTTTTTTATTGGAGTTGTATAGGTCGATATGGGTATATGAAATGAGGGTGGTTTTACAAGGTTAAAAAATACATGTTTTCCTAAAGAAGTAATAACAAAGGTGTTATTGGAAAATGGGGGGTGGGAATACTTTAACCTAAGGATGGGTTTATAGGAGTGGTTCGATTTATTTTAATTTCTGTTTTACTGTATAAAGTCATTCCATTTCGAGTGAAACTTGTCCAGTTTGTCTTTCATACTGGCAATTGTTTTTTCGATGTTAATAGTCTGTTTAAGATAAGCATTAAAGTGTTCTATTGTCGGATGTGTTGACTCATACTTGCATTTAAAAATGAAATATTTTGCAAGTAAAATGATAAAGCTAATAAGTATTGTTTTATTTTTACATGGAACTTTTGAGTTACAGAATGATATACATTCATAAGTTAAGTGCATAGTGAAGTCTAATCTACTTGTATGTAATAGTTCGTTTACGTCTGACCAAAAAGGTTGTATGTTAGTACATTCTCAAAACATGTGTTTGTTTGAATCTACGGCCATGTGACAAAAATCACATAGATTTGATGGCTTTATTTTGCATTTGAACAGAAATGAGTTATTCGGAATTATTCGCATTAGATATTTGTATTGAAAAGCTCTAAGTTTTTGTACTTATGTATTTTTGTATGGCAATGAGAAAATATAATTCCATTCGATGTTTTGTTGATTGTTTAATTCGTTTTCCCATTTCAGTATATGTTTTTGTTGTGGCAACCTCATATTGTCAACCTTTCCTTGTTGTATAATATTTTATTCACATGATTTGACGATAATATAGTAGATATTAAATACTTTGGAATGTCATTATCTATTTGTTCTAATATCATTGTCTGTTTCCATTCTGCTTTAATATTGCCTAGCAGGATATAATTTTAATTTTTTAAGAAGTCTCCATTGTTTATGTTGTATATTTCTTTTAGAGTATCAAAGTTATAGAATTATTTTATCCTATAGTCATATATATGCTTCACATACATAATACCTTTATTATGCCATTCTTTGTATAAAAATGTATTTTTGCTTTCGTTTTTGATATTGCTGTTATGCCATATAATTTCGTGCGATATATTAGTATTTTTATTGTTATAGTTTATTTAACACCATGAAATTAATATTTGTTTCAAGAATGTATATTTTTTAATTATTTTCTTGGCATAGTTATGATCAAGATTACTTTTAAACAATATATCTCCTCCATATTTATTTAGTTCTTTATTGTATGCGTTTTTCAAGTGGTTTTGTGTACCTTTTAGACGTTTGATCCATGAACATTTTAGGGAATTTATGAGTGCATGAATATTTACCATTTTGAGACCGTAGTTTTCATACTTTTGAATTATAGTATTTCGTGATATTTTATTCCGGTTTTTCCATCCCAAAGAAATGTGTACATTATAGAATTAATTTGTTCGATTGTCCGGTCTTCCGGATTTTCGAGCACAGTTAATGGATATATTAGTTTAGGTAACGCAAAAGTCTTCAACACAGTTATTTTGCCAATTAATGTTAAGTTCCGTTTTTGCCAATTATTTAGACAATGTTGGAATGACTTAATTTTAGGGGATAAATTTAATTCATGAATTTTAGTTTTGTTGTTTGTGAATATTATTCCTAATGTTGAGGCACGTTCATTTGACCAAGTGTATGTATTACTGTTACACCATTTGCTTGGGTCGTTTTTTAACCTTCCTATCCTTAAGGCCGTACATTTTGATTTATTTAATTTGAGACCAGATATTTTCGCAAAAGTATCTAACGTTTTTATAAGTTCATTAAATGAACGTTCTGAACCATCTAGAGTAAAACTTGCATCGTCAGCAAACAGGGTTTGTTTTATTTCATTTCCACCTAGTATTAGACCTTTTATGTTGTCGTTGTTATTTATTTGTCTTGATAATAGTTCTATGCATATAATGAAAATATAAGCTGACAATGGACAGCCTTGTCTTACACCTTTCTTCACATTAAAAAAATCTGATAGATATCCATTATTTGAAATACAACTTTTTGCGTCTTTATAAAATAGTTCTATCCATTGTATGAGAGATTCTCCAAAGTTTAATTTTTTTAAGCACGTGATTATGAATTTATGATCTAAGCTGTCAAAGGCTTTTTGAAAATCAGCAAAGAAAACTAGACCAGGTATATTGGTATCATTGGTTTCTTCTATTATTTCCATTAGTGTACGAACATTTTCTCCTATGTAACGGCCCTTTATAAATCCAGTTTGATTAACATTAATTATGGAATCAAGTACTTTTTTAATTCTATTGCTCACTACTTTGGTTGCAATTTTATAATCTACATTCAAAGTGATATCGGTCTCCAATTGTCCAGTGAAAGTGTATCTTTATCTTTTTTCGGTAATAGTGTAATAATTCCTTGTTTTTGTAACTCTGTTAAAGATCCGTTTTGATATGAATAGTTAATCGATTTGATATAATGTTCTTTGATATCGTTCCAATATAATTTATAAAACTCAGCTGTGTAATTCCATCTGATCCTGGACTTTTCATATTCTTCATATCTCTTATTGCCGATTGGCATTCATTTTCATTTATTATACCTTCACATGTCTGTTTTTCATCATCATTTAGTTTTTTATCGTTTTCGTCGAAAAAGTGGTTATTTTCTGTTTCTATATTATTATTTCTACTATAGATGTGCATAATAATGTTTTGCATGATCAAGAATATCCCTTTGGTTGTTTTCTAGATTGCCATTTATGTTTATTTGCTTAATTGATTTTTCTTCTGATCTTTTTTTTTCTAAGTTAGAAAAATATTTTGTATTCTTTTCAGTACCTTCCACCCATTCAGCTTTCGATCTTAAAATATTGCCTTTTGTTTTTTCATTAATTATTTCGCTAAGTTTATTTCGTTCGATATTAAGTTCATCTAATATAGTTTGATCATGTATGTTGTTTATTAAATCTTTTTCTAGTTGCCAAATTTTTTGTTCTATTTCTTTTTCTTTTTCTCTTTCCAGTTTCTTTGCTTTACTTGAATACTTTATAGATACATTTCTAACAGTGCCTTTTATCAGTTCCCATCATTGTATTCGGATTACAGCCTATATATTTTTATTTTCTTACTGTTTCCTGGATTGAATTTTTAACAGTCTCTTTGTATTCCGTTTGTAATAATATGTTAGTGTTCAGTTTAAAGTAACCTTGTCCTCGTACTGTGTCCGATAGATTCAAGTTTAGTGTTACTACTGAATGGTCTGATAAATAACCTGGTACTATATCACTTTTCGTTACTGCATTTAATAAACTGGCTGATATTAGAAAATAATCTAATCTACAGAATATAGGTGGCCTATGATTTGAATGCCAAGTAAAGCGTTTTGTATTTGGATGTCGAAGTCTGTATATGTCATGCAAATCGTTTTCGAGTATAATGTCATTTAACTTGTTTGAACTTCTTTTATGTGTATCAGTTCTACCATTGCATTTATCAATATTAAAATCAATGACAGTATTGAAATCTCCACCTAAAATTACAGTTTCACTGTCATTTTCCAAAATCGATTGGTTTACTGCTTGTGAAGAAGTTTAGATCTTCTGTATTTGGTCCATATATATTAGTTAATACTATATTTGAATCAAATACCTTTAATTTTAGTCGTTGTAATCGTCCTGAAATTAGATCTTTATGTTCTAAAATTTCATACGAGCAATTCAAATTTAGTAATATACCGATACCTTTGCTATTTGAGCTGTTTCCTGAAAGAAATATGTCGTGACCCCATTCGTTTTTCCATGTATCAAAGCATTCATCTGTACAATGAAGTTCTTGTAAAAAGCATATTGAAAAATTGTTATGTTTGAGCCAAGAAAAGATTCGTTCCCGTTTTGATTTGTTCCCAAGCCCGTTAACATTAAAACTACAGAATTTAATATCCATACGTGGTTATATACAGTTTGTAGTCGTATTTCGGAGATAGATGTTTACATACACGTGGAATAGTTGGCTCGTATGAAGGCCGTGCCTTTTCTCTACAAACAACATTCATATATATTTTAACACCATAGTGATACATATAGGGGTATAGGTCGTGGGTAAATATATTTTGTTTGGGGGAAAAATGATATTGGGGCATGCTATCCTTCGGATTGGGATATTGTGTAGTTATATCATAATTGTCATAATATTGCGGTATTTTTATATAAGCTAGAAGTCATGCAGACAGCGTGGTCCACGACCCGACTGCACTTATTTAAAGTATGGTCGAATTCCACTCTGGCTGTCTTTTCCATACTATTTAAATGATATTATATATATATATAACAGATCCACTTGGTAGTCTTTATGTCATTATGTGATAACATTCAAATTGGAAGAAAAACGAACAGGCAGCGGAGGAGAACTATCACAGGAATGCATACATGTACAACGTGGTGTGATTTCACCCTGACTATATACATAGTAGGTGAACTATACAGATAAACAATATTGTGGTTGGTAACGGTGGCGACACAAGTCGGACTACACGTATGGTAATGTCGGGACATATTACACTGATTGTCTGTACCATATTTGTATGATAATTGCAGCCTGTGCTATTTTAGAGTTTTCTGCTATCAGTACCTGGTGTATTGAAATTAGTCTAAAGTGAAGATCCTGATCAGACTGCATGTTTGAGGCATAACCTGGTTTTGCGTAATAGGTGCACATTCAACTGTTTACATGTTTAATTGATTACATTTATATATTGTGTGGATAGACAAGTAACTAACAGACTGTGTGGTTGCCGATCAGACTGCACAGACATGCAGTGTAACTATCGTCCAGAACTGTTTGACCAGAATATACATCATCTACATGAGTCTGTTAACATTTACGGGACAACACATGGCTGACTAGAAATACGTACCCAGATTAAATTGTACGAGTATACAAATGTGTGCATCATAATATTCATCGCTGTGCCACTAGTTATGTAGTGCACGATTTCAGTTTGTCATTTGTTCTTTTTTTTCTAATTATCAATAACTCGTAACTAAAAAAAACAACTTTTGGTAACAGACGAGAATCGTCTCTATTTGAGACAATTCTCATCTGCTGTCAAAACATGCTCTTAATAAGAAAAATGTGATAAGAAATGAGCGAAAAATCAGACGACAATTTCCGTTCCCTCACTGCAAGGGTTAACTCGCATTGACAAAGCAAGATTGAACCTAGACCAGACTGCACGAGTGTGCAGTGTGGACCGAGTTCGATCAGAGAGTCCATGTTATAGCTTCAACTGCATCATTGCGATAAAACAAAGCCGCTATTTCTTCTATGTTGATTCATAAGCATGACCTTTTTTGTCGTGTGGCACAGTCAGTTTGAACATAGATCAGCCAGCACGGGGATTCAGTGTGATCGGTGATCGAGCCGACTATTCAACACTACATTATTATGGTGTCATTCGATATCAAAAGGACATGTATATATAATGAAACTCGTATTGTGACATTACCGTACCATATCTGATCGAATCTACACATGCGTTCTGTACTAGTATTATTGGTGTTCTTTAGTATACGTATACACATACTCATACACAAATTTAAATACATATACGTATGGGTCCCCGGCTGACAGTTAAGGAGCCGCCCCACTACCCCCTCCCCTCGCCACCCCCCACCCCCCCCCCCTCCACCCATCAACCCCAATTCCCTCACGCATCATGATCGTAACATATGCTGTTCGCTATCACAGTTATATGTATCGTAATTACTGCGCGGTCTACTCCTACAGCCGGTGGCCCATATACGTATATATATACATTATATATTCACATGTGCAATATTTGAAGAAGAAAAACTGCATTTATATGTAAAACTCGCTTTTGTCGAAAACGAAATAAAAGCGAACTTGTAAGACAGATACGTTGGGTACAGCTTTTGAGACTACATACGTAAGTGTGTCATCCGCTGATAAAAAAAAACACCCGTGGGGCATGTTTGATCACTTGTATCCAAGTAATTATACCATTATATTCAAGAGTATATAACTACTATGTTGTGTTGTATGTTTTTCTCGGTGCGGACATTTACAAAAAAAACATATGCGCAGGCTGGTCATATGCTGTATCTAGCACACACACAAAAAAAATTACCCACTGGTTTCCTTTTTAATCTGATGACACAAAACAATGTATCCATTTTACTTGTCACTTGACTGAAATAGTTTTGTTTTGGTCGGTGTAGCCCCAGATTTACATATTTATTACTGTACACGAGACTTGATTCAACAAAACATCTTCATAAAGCCTGGTTTTGTAAGGTGGAAATCTGGAGCTACACTGGCCAGACATCGCAATGCGTCACTCTCAGTCTAGTGGTGTCCGGTATATTACGGGACAGTGGTATTCAGTTAAAACACGTGGCTTGTACAGTTAGTCAATACTGTTTATATTCCCGATATTGTTAAATAAACCACCACAGGTGTACACGTCTATCGGTTGCGTCTATTGTGGTTGATAAGGGTATTATCCATATAATCATGGATTTGTTTGTGGTCGTCTAGTGTCCGGGGATCGGGTACCGCGAGTCGGCCACGGGAGATCCAGCCAATGCTGGTAATCCTGGTATTGGAACAGTTTTTTTAACTCGTCTGTTCTCGTAACATACTTAATTGTACCGTTTCTCGTGAACACGCTGCCTACTTCATCGGGCATTTTCCGTTTGACTGACATGAACACTTGCTGATTTAAATGCCTGAGATCTTCATTGATGAATATGCCAGACCCTTTCAGTGTTCGTCTTTTACGCAGGATGCTTTCCTTCACCATTCGGGATTGTAGTCGGACGATCGCCTCCTGGCTTCCATTGACGAAACGTTTCATGCGATGCGCCACGTCAATGTCGTCTGTGCGCAACTGGATGCCCATTTTTTCATTTAATGTTTTTATGACGATCTTTGTTGTCTCTTCGGCCGTTTCAAAGGCGTTACCACTGACAATTCCCTGAATACGGATGTTATTTATTCTACTATATTGTTCAGTATCGTTGTTAATCTTTGTCATTTGATCTTCATTGACCCCTATTTGTCTTTTAAGAGTTTCGTTTTCCTTCTTTTGTACTTGTACTTCCTTTTCTAATAGCGTTACTTCTGTTTTCAGTTCGTCGTTCTTTTTGTCTCTGTCGTAGAGCCTGCTCTCTAGTAGCTCGAGTCTGTTTACCACTGAATTCAACAACTCTTGTTTCATATCGTTCATCATTTCCCGAAGTACGGTACGGAGAGAGCCGTCGTCTTTTCGCACTACGTTTTCTAGTTTTTGGTCCGACTTGTCAACTTTATTTATAATGTTTGTTATTTTCGAGTTCATTTCTCTCAATTGTTGTCGTATTTCTTTTAGGTCATTTTTGTTTTGCTTTTCCTTCTGAATTTCCAGTAAAATATTCATCGATTGTTTGTTCCGTTTTTCCTGATTTCTTAGATTTCTTCTTAGCTTTTGCGCTTGTTTGGCTGTTTTCTGTTGTACTCGTCTCCAGTTCGCTAGTGCTTGAGTTCTCACTTCGTTTCCGTTTATCGTTCTGGTTTTTACCTGTTGTTTGATTTTTCTATGGATCTTCCATTTTTGAAGGGTTATGTCTAGTTTGGCCTTCCGTAGTTTTTTAATTTCAACAGAATTTTGACCCTATTGTACTCTATATAAGGCACCGATAGCTTTCCATAGTATTTCCTTTGTTAGTGGTCAGTGGTCAATATGTAAGTCTATTCAGCTGCGAACAATTGCTAAGTCAATACTAACACACATGACAATCTACGGGTGTGTAACAATAACAACAATGGCGGTCTCTATCGATAAACATTCCTCTATTGTTTGATGGAAAAAATGTTATATTTCACATGTTTCGCCACAAAATACGACAAAAGTTACGTACCGCGCATGTCCATTAAATCCCCAATATTCCTATATGAATTTCACTACACCTTCCATCCGAAAAACACTATAATATCACATATTTTACGGAGACATTTTAACACAATTTTATTCCTTATTACGTTTTTATGGCGTAAATGGAGTAACACAATGTTAGCTTATTTTTTTCTCACTTATTTATACTTATAGGTACATTTAATATATGTATACCTTGGTTCGTTACTGAAACCTGTGTGTCCAGGGCTCTGTTCAGAGATCATCAGGCAATATGAAATTAATTTACTGTATATAATCCCCACCCGCCCTCAAACAGTCATACCAGACTATTTTTTATTTGAATATATTTGAAGATAAATCATTAAGTATTTTTTGTTAAAACTATTTACAACAAAATTTAATAAAAAATGTGACACATACACCGCCCTATTTTCCCCCAAAATTCGGATGATATTCAATAAAGCAACTTTATATTGCCTCACAAGTCGCCATAATGGCCGCGAGGTATCCTTCCACTAAACTGCTGCGATACCCCTGGCGACAGTTCTGTTAACTATTGTTTAATGGAAAGAGTAGGACAAAACATTGACTATAATGTAAATATATAATTAAATAATTCAGTCTGTGTGCTTTATGCTTTAGTTTACGTGTGCTAATTCAGTAAAATTCAGTAATGAAACAGTACAAATTCGACACTCATAATGGTAGTTTTAAATGTGAAATAGTTGACATTCCATCTCTACGATTGCTATTCTAGGTACATAATACGCATTTTAACTAAGTTGTTATAAAGCTCTTTAGACACAAAGCTTATATGGAGCCCTTCATATATGGAAATGATTAAATATGGGGTCCCGCACATTAGTATGTATTGTAGGGGTTATATTTGTTTGGTTCAGCATTTAGAGATGTCATTAATATATATAGAAACAGGGCGTTTAATGTGTATTACCGGGTACACGTATTGGTACTATTTTGTATTATTTGTATGACGGAAATAGATATCTTGCGGTCAGGGGAGACAACCGCGCTTTCTGAAAATATTATCAGAATTCGATATTTATTCAAAGATGTCGATATTTATTTGTCCAATGCAATTTCTGGTGTACAAAAACTATACTTTATAGTGATCACCACTACTAACACAAATATTAGTTAAAGGTACATGCCCACTTAGTAGGCACAACATGTTCTTTATATGATTTAAATAAGTCTATAATTGTGCCACTATTCCACACATTCTAAAACTTACGAGTGCCAGCTATACAAATATAATCATTTAGTAATATTTATTTTACTGATAGGTGGTATCGCGCTATTTTCATATGCAAATGAGGCATGATATTTTGTAATTATTTATACTAATTAAATGCGTCACCTGAACAAATAATATTTAGGACAGAGTATGATCATTGCACATCGAAAAATAAATACAGATATATAGATAGTAATGTCCGTTAACATTTTTAGGAAACACAGTTATCGCCCCTGATATCAGTGTGCAAATTTATTTCTGATATAAAATGTATAATAGTGTCAATCAATACGTGGGTTAATGGTGAATGAATGTTTATTTTGCCAGAAAATGTCTCAGATGATGTCTCTGACATAAAACATATTGTGTGCCTACTGCGTGGGGATGTACCTTTAATATTGTGTAAAAACGAACACTTTTAATTTGAAATACTTGTTGAATAGTTATATAATTAGGTACACATTTAATTTCCTTAACAATATATTTTCATAATTTGAGGGTCCTATCTTTAATGTACTCGAACGGAGACATTATTTGTGTTGTTACTCTTCTGATTAATTCAATGTGACAGAGTTATGTTAGACCAAGTTCCTTTACATGAGTAAACTATACCACAGCAGTCCACAGCAATTGAGACACGCATTGTGAGTTTGTACCTAAGAAAATGTGCGATATTTCATGAAAAAAAATTGCTATATTTTCCGTAAATGTGGCTGTGACTGGAGAAGTGGGGCTTATGGGATTTCTCACTAGTGGAGCTCCTGATCAAATATCACACTCGTGTAGCCTGATAGCGATCGGCATTGCTTTTTAGAAGCATGACGGATGTTTCATTGATGGAATGGCGAACGGTGTAGATCCAGATCAGACTGCGGATGCACATGCTGATCTGGATCTACACAGGCCACGAAATCCATAAGCCCTATTTCTCCAGTCACAGGCACAAATGACGTCGAATTCTGTTTTGCATTTGCTATGGAAATTTCGTTTGATTGCACTCTTGCAAATTATTTGCACGGGTTTCGCTGTGAGAGAAAACCCGTAATCAACTCCTTACAAATAATACACCGTGAAGAGAACACCCGTAATTGCGCGCCTGTTTTCTTGGAAACCACGAGCTACCATTCAAAATGTTTAATTGTTATTACAGTCAAAATAAAGTTATTTGAACATTTTGAAAGGGTCTCGACTAATTTATAATGTTAATGTGATTGAACACATTCCAAACATGCACTCAAATATATCTGGTTCATAGAGACAGCTGTGTAATTTGGATTTCAAAAAGTTTACATGACGTCACATTTTACGTCACACAAGGTAACGTTAAAACGCGGGAAAACACGTCATTGTATAACTATTCATGCGAACTTCACAATTAATTGATTATAATCTCAAAAATAGACTAAATGTGCATATATATCCGCCGTAGAAGTGTAATAAATAGGATATTCCATCGTACATGTTTGAATAGCGGAAATAATACACTCGTGTCCGTCGGCGTCCGTGCAAGCAACTCGTTCGCTACGCTCACTCGTTGCTTACGCGGAAGCCGACGCACACTCGTGTATTATTTCCCGCTATTCAAAATGTACGATGGAATATCCTCTATATCTTTCGACGTCATTTACAGAAAATATCACAGCTTCGGTAAATATATTTCATGAAAACTTGCACATGTTCTTAGCTACAAAATCACATGGCGTCCCATGTGTTCGGTGCTAGATGTGTCGCCTGTAGAGTGAAAAGGATAAATTATAGTGATTTCGACTAGTGTTAATCCAGTAGCCTATTTCACCAACATTGAAACGTATACTTATCTAGCAAAGTATACTTTGAGCGAGAAATTTTCAATTTAATGGTTAAATTTATTAAATTTTATTATACTGAATTGATAATGTAATACATTCAGTATAATAATTCTGCATACTTTTACTCATCAAATATATGCAGTCGTTAGTTCTATATGAAATAATGCATTTCAGGAACAATACATGATTACTCCCTCAAACTATACTTTGCTAGATAAGTATACTTTGAAATTTTGATGAAATCGGCTACAGATCATCATACATATCTGCGTAATCTGATCCGGGATTGCATTATTTGCCAGATTCATATTTTCACACGTATTAATGTTATTGTAATCAGTGCAGACTAAGATCAGACTGCACATCTGTTAGCAAAAGTACGTGCTATTCAGTAACAAATAAACGCCGAAATAGATTCGCAAAGGGAATTAATATAATAATAATAAATACTGATCCCTCATTTGAGACTACCTGGTTTATGAGACACGCCATGTGATAAAGTACCTCAAAATATGCGATATTTTATTAATAAAAAGTTACAAAATTCACGATAGTTTCCGTAAATGTCGAAAGTTGACGAAATTCACTCGACATACGCCGTGCCATGGAGTGTTTCCCACTTTCCGTTATAGTAGTGAAAGTCAAGGCAATCTACCGACATAAATGGCATAACCCAAAACAAATGGCAACAAAATATTTCTTTAAATTTTTGCATTATAAAACATATCACAATGATAGCGAATATTTGGGAACCAGTCGCATTCTTCTAGAGGCGCCAAAGGGAGAGCAGATCGATAGAGCAGTGGAATATAAATTAAATTACACGATATAAAAAAACTGTCATAAAGTCGTTTTCGATGGATTTCTTACTCCATATTTAGTTTGTTTTCGTTTAAAAAAAAAAAAATGTTCATTTACGCCTTTATATTAAGACTGACGGTAGAAAATCGAATCTCGGATTATTTTTCTTCCTGAAAAAACGCAAAGATCAAAAGAAGTGATATGTTTATACGGCCAAATAACGGATCTGCGGTATGACAAATACGTTATTGTGATTCTACACAGGCTATATGGTGTAATATTGCCCGTCTGAAGGTATGTTCACCCTCGGCTATCGCCTCGGGTGAACATACCTCCAGACTGGCAATATTACACAATATAGCCTGTGTAGAATCACAATAACTTATAATATTACTTCACTGATTTCTTCACTAGTTGGACACTTGATACATGTGAGCATTTGGAACGCACTCGTGCCGCCATTAACATGGCCTTTTCCTTTGTTACCTTCACATTTTTCCGGAAACACTTGGACATTTGTTTACGTCAAAAAGTTTGTACAAGCTTCACTGTTTAGACACTTGATACATGTCAGGATTTGGAACACACTCATACCGCCATTAACATTACCTTGACTATTTCGACCTTCACATGGTTGTTGGTTATGTCAAAAAGTTTCTTCCACCTTGACCTTTTTCGTATTTCAAACATGCATTTCTCTGACGGTTTTTGTGATGCCTACTTTAGCACATGCCCATGATCATGTTACGGTCAAATGACTCGGCAAGCGCGACACCGCTTCCGTGGTGGAAATCATGTTAAAAAATGTGCAAGTATAATTTAAATGTCATTTCTTATTTATTTCATTATATATTATTTTGACAAAACGACACTCCAGTGTGCCATGTACGTCTACATATGTGTTGATGGCCCATTTAGAGAATGTATTATGAACTAGGTGAAAGTTATTACGCGGTTGAAGTCATGATGCTTTTAAACTTTTAATAAGTTCTAAAATATGAATAACAACAAAACACTAACGCACCGTTTTTGTCGCACCTGCTTTAGCAGATGTCGCGACTATAGTCGCCGCTTTTTCCGCCGTCGTCGTCGTCGTCGTCCGCGTCGTGCAAGCTTCGTCATCATGGTATAACTTTAATATTACTGGACGGATTGCTTCAATGTTTGGACACTTGATGCATGTGAGCATATGGAACACACTTATGCCGCCATTAACACCACCTTGTCCTTTTTTACCGTCACATTTTTCCGGAAACACTTAGCCATTGTTTGCGTGAAAAAGTTTGTACAAGCTTCGTCATCATGGTATAACGTTATTATTACTTGGCGGATTGCTTCAATATGTGGACACTTGATATATTTGAGCATTCGGAACACACTCATGCCATCGTTAACATGACCGTGGCCTCTTTTTCTTTCACATGTTTGCGGAAACACTTAGCCGTTGTTTGCGTCAAAAAGTGTGTACAAGTTTGTTCATGATATAATTGTGACAAAAACGCTGATTGGTCTGAAACCCATGTGTGACGACTTAGCCCAGGGCCGACTGGCCACGCACAACGTTGTACACACGTATGTCGATGTTGCATTATCGATGTTTTTGTGTAATAATTATCGTAAACAGCTGAGTAAATCTATTCTATTCCCGTAATTTGCTATAGTACAGTCGAACATATTTTCACTGTAGCACCGTAAAGTAATTTAATACTAATAAGCATTCTGCTGCGGGTTAAGAAACACCATATGTTAAATATATATTTCGGCTTCATTAGCTGAATTTCGATTATTGGTGGGGCGTCTGAGATTGTGTCATTGTTGCATAAGCGTCACTATAACATAGACCGGGAACCTTTTAGTAGGCTTGTTAAGTGACTATTGACTTCAAGTCACTCTTTTGTATGGAAGTACATAAGGACCATAGAAGTGTTTTTATCTAAAGACACACGCTATATCTCATTTTCAAGATGGCCGTCGGCGGCCATATTGGAACAAATGACCGATCATATGTAAGTTTAGCTAAATTCCATTTCAAGTTAGATTCAAATTTATCTCTTGTATACAAACTTCTAAGAGTCATGGCAGAATTATTATCAAATATAGAAGTCGTATCTCAAATCGAAGATGGCCGCCGACGACCATATTGGAAAATGTGGCCGAAAGTAAATAGCCGTTTCGCTAAATTTCAATTCAAGATTGATTAAGTTTTTTCTGTTGTATGCAAGTTTCTAATGGTATTGGAAGAATGACTTTCAAAATATGGAATTTGTAACTCATATTCAAGATGGCCGCCATCGGCTGTATTGGAAAACATGGCCTACGATGTATAATAAATTTCAATAGAAGCTACATTGTTCTCTATGACTTTGTCCTATCTATTGTATGCACATTTCTTAAGGTCATGGAATAATAAGTAGCAAAATACAGAAGTTGTATCTCAAATTGAAGATATATTAGAAAATGTGGCGAATAATAATTATATAAGTTTACAAAATTTCATTTAAAAGTTATAATTAAACTTTCTTTATTGGATCATAGAAGAAAAATGTCAAACTATGGAAGTTTTAGTACAACTCCAAAATGTCTGTTGTCCGTCATTTTGAAATAAATGGGCAATTCATAGCTCGCAAAATAAGTGTCGTTTGCACTATTATTATTATAATTATAATTTCTTGAATCATTTTTATACGACCGTTTTTAAAAAACGGGGCAGGCGAATCATTTTTATACGACCGTTTTTAAAAAACGGTACATATTATGGGGCGGGCTGGCGGACGGGCGGCTGACAGAAAAAGTGCATAGTTCGTGTACACAACTCCTCCGAAACCGTTCAGTCGATCGTTCTGAAACTATAAACACCTCTTCTACACATATTGAAGATGTGCACCTTGGTGTTTTTATGCCGAAAAAATATTGTTTAACAAAGATATCACCTTTTTAACTTAGCCATTTGTTATACATTATTGTATCCAATTCCCTATCATTTCTACTTTACACTCTACTTTTCTATCTCTGCCTAAATTAGTATACATGTTTAGCACAACGAGATGAAGAAATAATGCTATAGACTTTCAAATTCTCATTAATGTTTCTTGCCTTGGTGACAGCTTCACATTTCTGCATCTTCGCTGTCTGGTCCATATTCGACGGGCGTATTTTGTGACTTGCGGCACTCTTGTTATTGTTTGTTTAAGATATTCTTTAAAGTGTTCCAATGTTGGTTGTGATTCACTATATTTGCATCTGAAAATAAAATATTTTGCTAAAAGGATAATAAAACTAATAAGTATTGTTTTCTTTTTACAAGCAACTTTCGCGTTACAAAATGATATATATTCATATGTTAAATTGAGGTTATAATCTAGCCTACTCGTTTGTAATAACTGGTTTACGTCAGTCCACAATTGTTGTATGACGGTGCATTCCCAAAACATGTGCTTGTTAGAGTCTATAGTCATGTGGCAAAATTCACACAGGTTTGATGGTTTTAGTTTGCATTTAAACAAAAACGAATTGTTTGGTATTATTCTCATCAGATATTTATATTGAAATGCTCTAAATTTTGTACTGATTGTACTCTTGTACGTTAATGAAAATATATATTTCGATTAAATTTCTTGATTGTCTAATTCGATCTCCCATTTTCGTACATGTGTTAGTTGTGGTAGTCTCATTGATTCAAGGTGTTTGTTGTATAACATTTTATTTATACTTTCAGACTATAATGTTTAATTTATTAAGTATGTCGGCACCTCGTTGTTTAACGATTCTGTTCTCATCTTTACTGTTCATTCAGTTTTAATATTGCCTATCAATGCGTAATATTTTAAGAAGTCACCAGCATTTATTTCATATGTATCCTTAAAATCACTGAAATTGTAGAAATCGTTTACTCTAAAATCATATATATGCTTCATGTACATAATGCCTTTGTTATACCACTCTTTATACAATATCGTACTGGTTCTTTCAAGTTTTACGTTAGAGTTGTGCCATAAAATATCATGTGCTACGTTGGTACTTGAATATTGGAAGTTAATTTTGAACCACGGGATCAAGACTTCATTTAAAAAGGTATACCTGTTTGCTAATTGCTTTGCGTCATTCTCATTCAGATTAATTTTAAATATAATATCACCGCCATATTTTTTAAGCTCGTTATTGTATGCTATTGTTAACTGATTTTGTATACCTTTTAAACGTTTTATCCATGAACATTTCAGTGAGTTCATAAACGCATGAATATTTATCATTTTCAGTCCACAGTGTTCATAGTTTTGAATTATGGTTTTACGTGATATTTTATCTGGTTTACTGTCCCAAAGAAAATCATACATTATATCATTTATCAGTTTTATTGTTTCAGCTACTGGGTTTTCAAGCACATTAGTGGATATATTAGTTTTGGTGGCGCGAAAGTCTTTAGTACAGTAATTTTGCCAATTAATGATAGGTTCCATTTTCTCCAGTTATTTAGGCAATGCTGGAATGACTTTATCTTGGGAAGTGTATTCAGTTCATGTTTGTGAATATTATTCCTAGTGTTGATGCATGGTCGCTTGACCACGTATACATATTGTTATTGCACCATTGGCTTGGGTCATGCTTTAATCTGCCTATCTTTAAAATTGTACATTTTGATTTATTTAGTTTTAGTCCAGATATAAGGGCAAATTTATGTAACGTTTTTTCGAGCTCTTGAAATTATCTTTGCGACCCGTCAAGTGTAAAACTGTCATCGTCGGCAAATAGTGTTTGTTTTATTTCCGTACCACCTAAGAATAGACCGGTAATATTTTCATTATGATTGATTTCTCTCGATAATATTTCAATACATAAAATAAATATGTATGCAGATAAGGGACAACCTTGTCTTACACCTTTTTCCACTTTTAAAAAATCTGATAAATGACCGTTATTTGAAATGCAACTTTTTGCATCCTTATAGAACAGTGATATCCATTGTATTAGTGATTCATCAAAATTTAGATTGTGCATACTTTTAATTATAAATTTATGGTCTAGACTATCAAATGCCTTTTGAAAATCAGCAAAAAATATTAGTCCAGGTGTGTCTGTTTCATTTGTTTCCTTTATTATTTCCATCAGTGTACGCACGTTTTCTCCAATATATCGACCTTTTATAAAGCCAGTTTGATTAATGTTAAGTACTGAGTTTAGAATCTTCTTAATTCTATTACTTATAATAACTTTGGTGGAAATTTTGTAATCAACATTTAGGAGTGATATTGGTCTCCAATTGTCTATTGAAAGTGTGCTTTTACCTTTGTTTGGCAATAAAGTAATTATTCCTTGTTTTTGCAATTCAATTAAAGATCCATTTGCATACGAATAGTTATTTGAATTTATGTAGTGTTCTGTTACGTCATTCCAATATAGTTTGTAAAATTCAGCTGTTAGACCATCTGACCCAGGGCTTTTCATATTTTTAATTTCTTTTATTGCTGCTTCGCATTCAAATGTATTTATGAGACCTTCACATGACTGTTTTTGATCTTCATTTAGTTTTGGTTCGGCGTGCCTATAGTTCTGGCTTGCAATTGTTTTCATCATGCCATCTAATTTTCTTTTCATAACTTTTACGAAGTTGTTAATTATTTGTGCTACTTTCGAATGGTACTTAAATACAGTATAACAGTAAAAACTGCCTGAAAATCTGTTTCCGAATGATTGATGGCAGCCATCTTGGATTTGAGATTCAGTTCTATTTACATATAGTATATGTTATCTCGGTTCATTTATAACAAGTGAAAACTGTCTACAGATGGAAGAGGTGTTTATAATAGCATCTACGACAAGCAGTTAGCGAACTCGGATTTAATTAAAAATTGGCTGATGGCGACCATCTTGGATTCGATATACAACTTACTAATTATGTTATTCAGTGTTCTATGACACATATGTAGTTTTATATCAAAGAGGAGAGTCACATTAGAACAATTCATTAAATACATAATAGTGTCAGCATTTTTTACCAATATGGCAACCGGCGGTCATCTTGAATTTTAGATAAAGCTTCTCTATTGTATATGCATTACTCCATGACCCTTAGAAACGTGAATATAACAGAAGAAATTTAAATCCTAACTGTTATTGCTATTTAGTTACACTTATATATTGTCGGCCACTTTTTCCAATATAGCTGTCAGCAATATTTTACCAATATGGCCATCGGCGGCCATCTTGAATTTGACATACAACTTGCATATTAGATATTCATTCCTCACTGACACTTAGAACCTTGTACATAACAGAAGAAATGTAAATCATTACTTTTATTGAAATTTAGCTGAACTTGTTTACTGTGGGTCATTTCTTTTTCAATATGGTCGCCGGTGGCCATCTTGGAATTGAGATACTGCTACTATATTTGATATTCATTTCTCTATGACTGATAGAAGCTAGCATACAACACTAGAAATGAGAATCATAAATATAATTGAAATTTAACTCAACTTATATATCGACGGCCATAATGTCAATATGGCCGCCGGCAGCCATCTTGAATATGAGCGTGTGTCTTTGGATAAAAAACGTTCAATGGTCCTAAGGAACTTCCATGCCAAAGGGGACCTTTGCATCATGATGTGAAGTCAAAACCCTATTTGTTGCACTTAACAAGCCTACTATTTACCAGAAAGGGTCCCAGCTGTGAAAAGCGTTTCGCTGCCCAAATTGGGAGTGTTTGGCGTTGCAACAGTCAACATAGCAGAGCGCCTTCAGTTAACTTGGACATAATTCATCGCCAGTATTTGAGCATTGCGTTCACTGGACAAGAGTGGATTAGGACAGGGAACAGTTGGTTGCACGCTTAGCTCAACACACTGTCTGGTTTAGCTACTGTGCGTAGAAGAGCATTGCGTTTGTCGCGCCCACACAGTGTTCAGACTGTGAGTTGTGTTTGGCACTGTGCTGAAACACTTCGCTGATGCGTACGCCACTATACGCCCAGCTATATCGCCGAACGCTCTCCATTTCAGCTAAGCAATTGTTGCAACTTGCCACTCAGCCCAGCTGCTGGTCACACGCATCTCGACTTTGGTTAGATAAGCTTTGCGTTTGTCAAACCTTGTTGAATGTTGAGGACAGGAGCTGTGCTAAGCAGTGTAAAACCTTCTTCCCAACCCCAATCGCACAGATAGTCAGCTGGAGCCGCGCTCGGCGATAGACTGAGACCTCCGTGTGTATATATCTCAGAGACGAGCTGTATTCTCAGCGTATAGGCTGTGATATATAATTGATGGCTCAGAGAAGGGTGTTGAGCTACATATGCCTAGCACATAGTCCGAAACTTAATACCGGAGTGCTGATAGCTCAGCCACGAGCTATACTCCCAACATTTAGACTGATAACTTTTAGTATAATAGTGATAGCTCAGAGACGGGAGGTGAGCTGTCTCCCAGTACATAGTCCGACGCATAGTACCAGCGTACTGATAGCTCAGGAACGAACTGCATATAGGCTGGGAGATAGTGTCACATTATTGATAGACGGGAGACGAGCTGTACTCCCAGCATATAGCGCAGCATAGAGTTTAGAAGAGCACAGCTGATCCTTACTTCAGCTCAGCCGCCTTTATATGGTATTTTCCAGATATACATTGTCTGTGTAGTTGATTATTAGCTCACCTGAGCAAAGCTCATGTGAGCTAGTAGTAATGGGTGTCACTATGGGGTACTTTTTTAACATGTGTTTTTTCCGTAGACAATTTTACCCTTGCACCGGTTGTCTATGTAAAAAACACATGTTAAAAAAGTACCCCATAGGTGACACCCCTTATTACTCCCATTATCACGGGGGGTGGGAACTTCTTGTATTACGCCATAGTGACACCCCTGAAGCATTTTGATGATTCGTGAATTTTATCCGGGGTGGAAACTTCTTGTATTACTCTATAGTGTCACCCTGAACCAATAAGAGCAGTATGTAAGGTATTCATTTCTTGAGAAAGTGTATAGCCCTGAAAAGGGCTGTTGTCCTTTAGTAAACTAAACTATGTAGTGTTCAGTTTACTCCACATACAATTGACGACTAACTCGCACGCCTCACAAATTTCGAGGTCTTTAAGGTCCTCTTCTTCAAAAAAGCCTTCGTCGAGCTCTGGACAATTGTGTTCTTCCCCTTGCGTCTTCAACACTGCATAACATTTTCTACACTCTATGTAACAGTGTTCACCGCACATAGAGCATTCCCCGTTCTTCTGCATTATTATGTAGTTGGTTGAACAGTTTAATGACTAATGAAATATAGCTATATGTTTTTACTTTTATACACATCAGAAGGATTGACCTACTTTTGATAGTTTAGTCATTTTTCAGATTTTCGACCAATCAGAAAGCGCCTTGTAAACGCATTTTGTGATATCCTAGGGGTGTACTGTTTTCCTTCATATAATTTTCAAATATTTTTGACAACTCCAATATTATCAAATACATATGAAAATGTCCTAGAAATAATTTTCATCCACTTCTGACAACTCTAATATTGACAAAAGTTAATGAAAATAAACATTGATTGTAAATCAATATTTATTTTTCAATTTATGGTAAAATTGAATACGAAACATGTAAAGTTTTTATAATATTTTATTGAACAATAACATATTTTACAACATGTATGTTTAACATTCAAAAGGCTTGATCTCTGTCCATGTATCATGATCACTGTCCATGAAGCGTGAACAATGGGAGCACACACACATTGATTCATTCTCACTAATCTGTACTATTTCCATTGGTACAATCTCTCTCTTACAGCGTCTAAATAAGAAATTCACAATATTGTCATTTTCAACAACTTCATTTCTCCATTGTTCAAATAAATGTTAATTGTTCTACTTTAATCCTTGAATCTTTGAAGAACCCCGTTGTTACTAATAGGGCTTCCTTGAACTCATCAAACATCTCTATTTTCTCTAATTCTTCCTTGATGATCCTGGTTGTAAGATATTGTTCATTTGATACTTTTAGTTTGAAAGCAAGTATCAATGCTTTCCTGTATGCTATGTGATTTAATAGATCTGTCAGAGGATTCATTGTTACTGGTTTCCTGATTGCCATATGATTTAATAGATCTGTCAGAGGATTCATTGTTTCTTCAACTGTGTCTATTCATAGAATGATTCAGTTATAATCCGTTCCTACTTTCATAGTCTTTAATATCAATCTACTTCCACGATTGTTTGACTTGTTTCTTCAACTGTTCCAACCACGATTCATTGGGTCTAAAACTGATTTTGTTTTTAATTTGTACCCACAGTCTGTATGCTTCCAATTTCTCTTGATCGTCCAATGTCATATCTTTGAGAATTGGATACCATTCTTCCATAATTTTATAAGGATCTAATTTCTGTAGAGCTGTCAATATGAATAAATCTGTTTGTTCATCTTGATCTGTGAATAAGCACAGTTGATGTCGTACTTGACTTGGATGTTCAACCTGACATCCATAACAATTATCATTTACTTCTTTTTTAATTAATAATTGAAGTTGTTCAACCATACATTTATTGAATGTGTCATGTATTGTCTTTCTTTGTCGGGGTATTTCTCGGGATTTCTTTATCAGACAAACATCGTTTTGTAACCACAACTCATAATTATGTCCCATCATTTCTATTGTTTATTATCTAAAAGTACTGTATAATATTTGTTGTTTCTAGAGCGAATACCTTGAATATAATGGCTTATGACAAAATGTAAAACGTTTATATAGGTACAACTGATTACAAGTTTTTTCTATTCTAAATATTTGTAGTGGCCCTGAAAAGGGCCTTTTGTCTTGATTATGTGATTTAACTTTGTTGTTGATCATACTTGATCACTCTTTCAATGTATTTGTTATGGCCACCACAGTCCCGTGATCCACAGCTTGCACATGTCAAGAGAAATCTGTGGGTACACCTTTTGCTAGGTTTTCCACGAATCGCAAATGATGGTGCCGGAGCTCGGCGGATCTCCTCATCCCAGTCTTCTAGCTGTGGTTGCACACTCGCTCTCTCATCATTACCCCAGTTTTCTGTAGGCTTAGACATCGTGTTCTGTGAAACATGTGTTCTGTTGATATCGTTCAACAAATCATCGAACTTGTTCCAGTTACATACGAAGCTATTTGAGGCTTCTCTTGCTTCAAATTTCAAATTATAGTAAGGAAATAAATTCCTAACCACGTACTCGTGAAATAAATATATTAAAGTTATCATCCTAAATGTGGAGACTCAGGGTTGTACTCTGAACAATGTAAAATGAAACATGTGAAGTATGTGTTAAAAAACACATGCTTTTATACCCATCAAACGGATTGACCTACTTTTGGTAGTTTAGTCATTTTTTCAGATTTTCGTCCAATCAGAAAGCGTGTTGTAAACACGTTTTTTACAGTTAAAAATTGTGTATTATATCTTGAGAAAATTTATATACACCAAATGGCCTCATGTTGTAAACTGTGAATGAGTGATCCTAAAGTCTTTCCTTAGCATGACAGTCCAAAACGCATCATCTTCAATGATGCGTTTTGCACGCTCGTCAGTGCGTGCGAGACTTTTGGCATCACTCTCCGACAGATACAATTTTATTAACATAACCAGTAACTCCTCTGGTAGCACAGCTAACCGACTGTAGTTATTAAATGTGTCCATGACTGAATTTCTGGATATTCAAACAACAATTCTTAATACACAGTGTATATTCAATCAAAGTCTCAATGTGTTGTAACCGTATGGTACAGTATTGAAATTGTCAACAATGACACGTTTTGTGTACACAGACCTAAATGTCTTGCTTTGACATTCACTCGCTACTGTACTGTTTGCATGTCTCCGGATTTTACATGCATACACAACTTTCACTTCGGTACTTCGGTCCTCTGCACATTGAACATACGTATCAAAGTTAACTACTTGACTTGTGTTGTAATTGAGTGTCAGTCCTTTAACTTTGCATTTGGATTTTATTTCCCCAGCTTTTGTTAGCAACTTGTATGCATAACTCTTTGGTCCTATTCCCCTAAAACTTATTATTTTATTTCCGGGTTCTTCATCAGTCCATTTACCAAGCCTACTATTGATAATGGGGGGGGGGGGGTTCCAGGAATTATGTTTGTGTATGTACATACAACTGTCTGTATCGAAATACAAGACACGCTCATTTAACTTTTCCAAAACACTGTATAGTTCAAGTCTTGCATATGCTGTTACATATGATCCCACTATAACGTTTGATGTTGCATGGGATTCAATGTGTTCAAATCTAGTTTCATAGTTAACCAATATGAATGGACATTCATTATCAAATATTTCTACGTGTTTTACCATTATACATGGATTTGAAATCAAATCAAAATATTTTGAAGGATTATTGATGTATTCCGTTTGTGTCATGATTTCACGTTGTGCCAATTTACCCCATAAGCAAGTTAACATAATCTTGGCAAATGCTCTACGCCCCGTATTTGATTGTATGTTTGATGGATCAAGACAAATACCTTCAACATCTTCATAGTCCTTAACAATTTTTTCTTTGTCTTTTTCTGTTACACACCATCCTGGATAACCACTTGCTTCTTGTTTGATTTTAAGAAAATTGTCCACATATCCCGAGAAAAAATCATTAGATTTTTCCGAAAAATGCCATACTTCATATACGTCTAACAACGTATAGCCACAGTCCAATGCTTTAAACAATTCTATTGACACCCATGTACCAATCAAAGCTCTTTCTTCAATTGTATGTGTACACTTTGTAGAACTTTCTTCTGCACATGTTCTACATAATGGAAACATGAGTTTGTTATTACAATGTGTTGGTAACACTGGATGAAATAGATTGTCCGGTGGGAGAACTTTACATTTTATCAAACCCTCATACTGTCGGATGTTTTCTATATCAATATTTTCTTTTGTTAAAATATCGGGGTGTCCTATCGGATATTCTTTGTGTTTACATACAAATGGATACAATGAACAAATATCAATAAATTTGATTTCATCATCTGAATTTTCTTCAATATCATATTTAATTTTTATAGCATTACAACGTCCACCAAACAGTCCTTCCCTAGGTTCAATCGGATCACAGTTTGAAAAGAATTGTTCGATCAACTTTTTGTATTCTTTATCAGTTTTTTTTTTTTTTTTTTTTTTTTTTTTAATTAATATTTTTTATTATTATAAATACAAACATGTACATACAATACAACACATGTATTATTAACTAACACACTGTGACTAAAGTCGCTATGAAATGATTGCACATGCACTCATTGTACTTGAAAATAAGTTTTTAGAGAAAGAGAAGACAAAAAGAATATAGAAAAGCATAGATGGTAAAGTACAATCAGGAAGAAGGAAGAGTATCGAAAAGTATAAAATATGTCCCCTTTTGTTCACATCCGCTTGAATTGAGTTGTTTTTTTTATATATATATTCGTTTACTTTTGTGTGGTTAGTGTGATTGAACCTTCCCTACTATGCCCAAAAAAACATACCTATGTTTGAAAAACATCCCATTTAATGTTGTGTTGCTCAAGTTTGTCTTTTTTAGTAGCTATTAACTCTTCTAAATTTATCCTATATTTTAAGTAGTTTATAAACGGTTCGAAAGCAATTTCCCGGTTTTCATATTTACATTTAACAATAAAGTATTTGGCTAATATGAGTATAAAATTAAATTGTTGTGCCTTGTGTGTACTTTCATCTATTCCTAAAGAAATACTTTGGAAATTTACAGCGTAAGTAAAACCTTTTTCATTCAAATAGGTACGTAACTGTGACCACATATGTTGTACATGAGTACATTCCCAAAACAAATGTTTTATAGTTTCTACATACATAGAGCAAAAATCTCGCATAAACTACTATTAATTAGGTTACATCGAAAGAGTAATTTATTTGTTCCATTCATTCGCATAAGGTATTTATATTGAAAATTCCGCAATGTGGAATCTATAGTACAATTAAAGGTTGACATGTAAATATGTTTCCAGTTTAAGTTGGCTTCCGGAAATTCAGCTATCCATTTTTTTTCAGACTTTTTTTCTTCAGTGATTTTTTTTTCTGTTTGTATTGTATAAAGTAATTTATTAACGTATTTGCTTTTTTGTACCCTTGATTTCAGTGTTTCAGACAGTTGTATTATGTTTATTTGTTCTGTTTTTATTGTTTCTTTCCATATTGGATTTATACTATTTAATATACATTGATATTTCATAAAATCATCATTTCTTATGCTGAATAACTCTACAATATCACCGAATGTCAGAAAAGTTTTTGTTCTATAATCGTATAATTGTTCGATGTACTTGATACCCTTATCAAACCAGTGTCTATGAAACAAAGTTTTATTTTGATGTTTTATATTAGAGTTGTTCCAAATTATTTCTTTTGATACTGTATCTGTTTGAGAAGAATAGTTTATACTTGCCCAAGATTTCAAAACATTGTTCAGGAATTTATTTTTCACTATGTTTTGTATGTCTTCCGGTTTCAAGTTACATTCGAAAATAAAAGTCCCGCCATATTTTTCAAGTATTTTTTCGTAAATTGCTTTCCATTTCCCTATGTTAGTAGTATCGCATATTCTTTTTACCCATGAAGCTCTTATTGAAGTAATAAAACTATCGATGTCTAACATTTTTAGTCCCCCTTTTTCGTAAGCTTGAATAATTGTATTTCTTTTTACTTTATCAGGCTTGTTATCCCATAAAAATTGAAATAACTTGGTTCTTACACGTTTTATCATATGTTCTGGTGGATCATGTAAAACTGTCAATGGGTATATTAATTTTGGGGCAGCAAATGTTTTTATTACCGTGATTTTTCCGAGTAAGCTGAGCTTTCTGTGTTTCCATTTGTCTAGGCACTGTTCAAATTCTAAGATTTTTGTAAAAAAATTATGGTCATGGGTATTAATATTATCATTTAGGAATGTGATGCCTAATGTTTTCGCGCTGTGTGAGGTCCAAGTAAATTGTTTGTTGGGGCAAAATGTGGTTTCTGTATGTTTAAGAGCACCTATTCTCATTACTGTTGATTTTTTAATGTTAAGTTTTAGGCCAGAAATCATACTGAATTCGTCTATTATGTATATTAACTTTTCGAAGGATTTTTGAGAGCCGTCTGTCATAAAGGTTGCATCGTCAGCAAACATTGTGTTCTTTAGTTCTACATCATACATTTTGACTCCGGTTATATCTGCTTCATTTATGATAGATTGTGATAATATTTCAATGGCCATAATAAAAAGATACGGTGATAACGGACAGCCCTGACGCACACCTCTTTGTATTGAAAAGAATTCTGATAAGTATCCGTTATTTGTTACACAACTTTTTGCATCAGAGTAAAATAGTTTGATCCAATTAAGTATATCATTACCAAAATTAAAATAGTCCAATGTTTTCAAAAGGTATGTATGTTCAACAGTATCAAATGCTTTTTCGAAGTCTGCGAAAAAAAAGAGACCTGGGGCATCATTTTCGTTAAGATGATCAATTGCTTCGTAAAGAGTTCTAATGTTTTCGCCAATATATCTTCCCTTAAGAAATCCAGTTTGTGAATAATCTATTATTGATGGTAGAACTTTTTTAATTCTATTTGCAATCGTCTTAGATGCTATTTTATAATCTACATTAAGCAATGATATGGGTCTCCAATTTGTTAATTTTGATAAGTCGCCCTTTTTCGGTAGTAATGTTATTATTCCTTGTTTTTGCATTTCGCTTAGCGACCCGTTTGTTAATGAATAGTTGAAAGATTCTATATAATACTTTTTTATATCATTCCAGAATATTTTAAAAAATTCTACTGTTAGTCCATCGGAGCCTGGGCTTTTATTATTATTCATTTCTTTTAGAGCAGTGCTACATTCATATTCGGAAAGATTACCTTCGCATAGCTGTTTGTTTTCTTCAGATAATTTATTCTGATCGTTGTTTGTAAAAAAATTGTGATTACTATTCTGAACATCTTTTTTGCTATATAGCTTTTTATAGTATTCGTTTTTTTGCTCGTGTAATATATCTTCATTTTTCGTGACATTTTTTCCATTTACATTTAATCGGACTATAGTTTTGTTCTCTGCTCGTTTCCTTTCTAAATTTGCAAAATATTTTGTATTTTTTTCATTACCCTCTATATATTCTGCTTTTGATCGTATGATACTTCCTCTTACTTTCTTTTCATGGATGTCCTCTAGACTTTGTTTTTTAGATTGTAATTCTAATAAAGTGGTGTCCGATATATTGTTTGCGTATTCTGTTTCCAGTTGATCTATTTCTTCTACGAGTTTTCTTTCTAACTTTAAATTTATTTTATTTTCTTTCGATGCAAATTTTATTGTTTCATTTCTTATCGTTCCTTTTATAATTTCCCACAATGTGTTAGGATTTGCGTCGTTGTTAATATCAGCAATAGCTGTTATATTATCTTATCTCTAATTAGTTGTTGGTAATCTTTATCAGTTTTCATTTTTAAATCAAACTCATGTTCCCATATAGTGTGAATTTTGTAACCACTTACACTGAAATATTCCAATCTTTCAAATGTTTGAGAATATAAATTTTGCATTGATTCTCCATTTACCGGGTTTTTTAGATCACGATTTGGGTAACATTTAGGACAACCATGCCACAGGTCACCGAGAAACTCATAGATAGTATTTGATTCTTTGTGAAACCCATCTACAGTATAAGGACCAATTTGGTATTCACCACCATTTTTTGCATATTGGATAACAATATTGTTTTCGTGTGCAATACTTTGCATCCATCGAATACCTTTCATTGAAAATTTGCGTTTAATCGGATCTCTGCTTGAAATAATTCCGATCTGATTACTTGGCATATATTTGTTACGCCAAACTTTGTTACATGTGTCAGCGATTGTACTGGCTTCTAGAAACGGATCTATACCCCCATATTCCATGAATACCTTCCTGAATTCTCCACAACCACGTCTCAAAATATCTACATCCGATCGACAATATTTTTCCATTTCTTGTTTGAAATTGAAACAATCGTTGTTTTTCACACGTTCGTTATACCATGATAAAAACTTTTCCCTACCAGTTATCGCCATTGAATCTGGTTTATAATAAGAGACATCAACGTATGGACCAACATAAGCGGCAAATTTATCAGTATTTGCCCAATGTGGAAAATATCCCTTAGCCATTTCTTTCAATTCAAAGGTTTCTGGAAATTTTGCCAGTCCTGAATTTATGAATCATATAGTATACTCCAGCTTCCATAACCATGATGTTATTACCGTTCATTATTACCTTCGGTTGTAACACCCCCATTTCAATGAGATGATGAAGTATGAACTGACCATCATACGCTTTGAAATTATGGGCAATAGCTGTAGCACCTTTATGTTGTTTTTAAAACAACCAATTACAAAATTCTGTCAAAGTATTTTTTCCTCGTCCTTCAGGAAACCGACTACAACATTCACAATTAAATTCTAATGGTTCATTGATACATTCATCACAAGCTCTGTGTGCAATACAATAGTTAGGAATGTGTACACCAGTGTCTTGTTGACATTCGAAATCATAAAATATGAAAAACGGTTCCTGATCATCTTCTTCAGTTTTGCTTTTATACTGCTGAATATGACATTTGTGGTCAAAATTAACAATCTTTTTACAAAATTTACATTTCTTCTTTCCTTTACATGTATGATTCTTCTTGGAATCGGCAAACTGCCCTCCACATTTACCGCAACATTTTATGAGTTGACAAATTGATTTCTTTTGTCGTCCTTCAATTTGTTTGTGATTTGCAAAACACGTTCCACTATAAAATGTCCTAAGGCAATCTTTACACTTGATACAATCTACCACATGACATTTTGTTTTGGAACGACATGCCTTACAAGAAGTAGGGCATATATGTGTTTCACGATTTTGGTAAGCAACATCGCACATCTCACAATAGTATACACAACCAAGAAATCCAACAATATTTGTAATGCAATCATAGTGATCTTGATTATAGAATACATGTATTATTTTGGTGTATGACTGAATTTCTGGATATTCAAACAACAATTCTGTTTTCACATGTTGTTGATGAATCTTGATCACATATTCTGGATACATATATTGTTGTATTTTCTTATATTCTTCAATTCCACAAGCTTTTTGTGGTGAAATTCCAACTTCATTCAATAATTTCTCTGCTTCAATTCGTTGTAACGATCTTCTGGAATCCCTGATTACATCCCATCGCATATTCCAGGTCGAAGAAACTTCTCTATCAGCATGACATTTTCCAACAACAATAGCCCGCGCTAAACACATATTGTCTTTAGAATTTTCAATTTTCACAACAGTTTTCTTTTTTTTCGTGAAAACTCGAGAATCAATTTCAGAGGTCATCTTCTTTCTTCCAGAACCTGTTGGCATTTTGGTAAACGTTGTTTCGATTGTCATCTCACCATCGTTCAAATTAAAATCCATATTCGATTGTATAACTTTTTCTATTTCTTGTAACAATATGTTCCCATTCAAATCTTCAACATTCAAGAATGGAATCGGTATCCCCATCTTTAATGCAGGATGATTTAATGTTACCCTGATTTTGTCGTGTGGATCACCATCAATTCGTTCGATGATTTGATGAACGATATCATCAAATAATACCCCAACGAAATTTTGAGGGTGTTCGTCTACATCAAATTTCTTGAATGTTGTTTTAAAAAACTGATGATTCAGTTCTGAATTTTCTTGATCTTCGACTTTTTTCTTGTATAAGATCATAAAATCTTCTAACATCTGGTGACTCTTCGGTTTCACTCTCGGTGTCCGAGTATGGTACAAGTGGCATGTTGAATTTTATAATAAAGTATTAATCAATTTACAACAGCTTATATACTATCGTTAAACCGTGACGTCTATAAAAGAAGCCATAAATTCCATATGGTCATCATTAGTCTACTGAACTCTGAAGCGACATGGACTCTCAAGCGACAGATCGATCTTCCATTCAACTACAAAAACACGAGGAACATTTTGCTGACTATTTCGAAAGCATGAAATATTGGTACAAAGGAAGCGAAATGAATTTATATGTAAATCCGTTTACTCATGAAGTTGAATTCAGCAACATACCGAAAACCTATTCTATATAACATAATGGGAACTTTGTTGGATCGTTTACATCTTACAATTATTCGGGCGACTCTGAGTACCTGATTTCTACAGGAAAGAGGTTTACAAAAATCAGCATCGATGAGAAATATGGAGGGGGCGAAATACCACATAACAGATGTTACATTTGTCAATCAACGGAGCATTGGGCTAATAAATGTAGCCAGAAGCTACAAGGAAAGTACATGGATGTGTTTGTGAATCCATATTCTCATGAAGTTCAATTTTTGGATTCTCCTAGTATTACCCAAGACCTGTGTGTTGAAAAATGCATGTCTTATTACAACGAAGAGAGTCATCTGAAGCTACCAAGAAATGTTATGTACGCTGGATGTTTCATCTGTAAATCGAAATCACATTGGGCTTGTGATTGTGACCAGAAACCAACGCCTAACACAGTGGATGTTAAGACCACCCAGAAACCAGTGAACAATCGTAAACGTAAACGCCAAGATGAACCGAGTGTTCAAATCAAGAAGAGGAAAATTGCGGTTCCAGTCAAGAAGATGAAAATTGACTTTTAAATTTATTTGTCATGTTAAATGAATACAATTTTGAATAGACACTATGTATTACATGTTGAAATATATTGTTGTTCAATAAAATATTGTTAAATAAATAAGCTTAACTGTAAAAACGTGTTTTGTTATTTATCATTTTTATAATTTATATGGTTAATTCATATGATTTATAAAATGCAAGTGTTTTCTTTCTGGAAAATATTGTGGTCCTGAAAAGGACCGTTTGATCTCTGTCTAATAGAATTCAGACAGATCGGGATATAAGTTATTCAATTTAACTTTCCAAGCAATTTTTTGTTTGGAAGGCCAATGATAACCACGTCTTGCAAAGAATTGTTGTAATAATTCTTTATTTCTCTCTTTTTCTTCATTAACATCATTTTTCCTGGAGAATACAATGTTTCTCAAACGGTGGAAGAATTTCTTGATCTGCATTCTGGTATGTAAGAATGAATAGAATGAATACTATACGCTTTAGATCCAGAAATGATTTCAGCTATGATTTCATTGGTTAAAAATTAGAGGATTTGATTGGTTAAGGATTCTGCCCCTCTCATTGGATGAATTTCAATCCGTTTTTACAACCAAGCTTGTGTAAACAAGCTTTGTTCACAAAACGTGTTTGCAACACGCTTTCTGATTGGACGAAAATCTAAAAAATGACTAAACTACCAAAAGTAGGTCAATCCGTTTGATGGGTATAAAAGCATGTGTTTTTTTAACACATACTTCACATGTTTCATTGAACACTCAAAGAAATGAATACCGATCGAAGCAATATGATGGGAAGGCGGATCTCAGATTTGGTTGAAGTCGTAGGGTCGATGCAGAAAGACATAGAAACGTTGCAAATGGTTACGGCTGACCTGTTGAGGAAAATAAAGGAAAAGCCAAAACCTGCTTACAAAGAATTTGAAATGGAGGACGGCAAGAGTTTTACGACAGAATCAAAACCTGACACTACAGGCGTTTTGAGAGTTAAAACTCGAGAATCAAACAACAAATGGCCTCGCACTACCATTGAATATTAGTTTGTACAGTTGTACACTCTAAGCAAAAACGGCCCTTTTCAGGGCCACCACACATTATTACGAAAAGATTACTTTGCAATTTATATCCTAATAACTTTGTATATTGTATCATTAGTTGTTAAACATTAAGCATTTTGCAACAGCTTCTATACTATCGTTACATCGTGACGTTTATAAAAGAAACCACAAATTCCATATGATCATCATTAGTCTACTGAACTCTGAAGCGAAAGCATTACATTGTTCAGAGTACAACCCTGTTAAAATGGATCAACTAAGAAAACATTGTGATCAGCATCCGGAAGTCGAAGAATGTAAATGTTTCGATTTTCTCAAAAATTGTACTATAGGCATAGTAAACGGAGAATACACTATTAATAATGTAAACATTTACGAATCACCCAAATATCAATATTATCCTTTCATAAGGTACATAACAAACAATTCTAGATTTATACCGTTTGGTATTTGTCCAAAGATAACTGTGATAGAAAAAAATAAAATTTATAGGTTAGTAAGTTCTAGAACATACGAGAAGGATAGTCAGATTTACTTTGACAAGGATCTTAAACCTTTGCTTCATCTATACAGCCATAAAATTCCTTTTTCAAGGGATTTGAACATAGAAACTAAAATTATTAAGAGTTATCCCAGTATCCCTCAATTAAATGTGAGAAAAGAGTACTGGAAATGGAATATTGGTTAACAGCTATCGTTTTGTAAGACACACTGTGATTGGTCACTTGATTTTTATCAATTTCTAATTAGGTCAATCCTTCTGATGGGTATAAAAGACGATCATAAAATCATTAATTTACATTCGATACTATGGCTGACAACAGAAGTTACGATTTTGCAGCTCAAGATTTTGATATATTAACAGATTCGATGAATGAAATATATCAACCAACCTTCCAGCCACCACAACAACAACAACAACAACTACAACAGCAGCCAACTGTTCCTGTATACATTCCAATAGAGAAGAAGAAAGAAGATTCCATGATATTGAAAGAACTACAGAAACTGAACAACAATACAGAAAGAATATTACAGAAACTAGAGAACATCGCATCACGACATAGTGTTCAACTGGACCGTATGACAGTCACATTATCAAAGAAACTAGAGAAACAGTGTGAAAATCGGGACTTGACATTTAACACAAAACCATTGAAAGTGCCTATCAAGTTTGAATTGGACAAGAAAACAGTGGCACAGATCAGTCAACATGCAGAAAGGGCCCTGTGTGATACAGTTGACGAAAAAATACATTCCCATAAAAGTGGGATTGGTGCACATCGTAAACACATTCGTCCAGAAAAAGAAAATCATTTGATTCCACGAAAATAAAATAGTACCAGTACTCGTGCCTTTTTTTTTTTTATAAAATAAAAAAAAAAAAAAATAAAAAAAAATTTGTAAAAAAAATAAAAAAAATATTGTACCTTTACTCGTGTCTTTTTTATTTTTAAAATTGTACCAGTACTCGTGTCTTTTTTAAAAATAAAAATAACAGTACTCGCACCTTTACCCAAACGGCCCTTTTCAGGGCCATCCCAAACTATTCGAACAGAATTCCTTTTCAAATAAAACATTGCTATACACATGATAGATATCATTATACATCTGAACCTTGTACTGTAAACAATGGAGAACGAAGACCTATTGTCTTTGTTATTTCAACATCCCTGTAACATTTATATAGCAGGTCCAAGTGGATGTGGAAAAACTGAAATTGTACAAAAGATTATTGATTATCGCAAAGATTTATTTAATATTGTACCCGAAAAAGTAATATGGTGTTTCAAAGAATGGCAGCACATCTATACTATTATGCAAGAAAAGTTCAATTTCCTCAAATTTATTGAAGGTATCCCAGATGATGAAAATGAAATTGTATCCGATGTAACAATTCCACATCATGTAGTATTTGATGATATGTTAGGAGAAAAAGATGAAGAAAAAATAAAATTGTGGTTTACAAGAAAAGGTCATCATAGAAATTCAAGTGTAATATATATTACACAAAATATGTTTCAACAAAATAAATCGAGTAGAACTATAAGTCTTAATTCTCGTTACATGATTTTATTTAGAAATGAACGTGATGGGTTACAAATTAAAACATTATCACGTCAAATGCAAAGCCCGCACTTAATTTCAGCCTACAATGATGCTACTTCTCAGGAACATGGTTATTTGTTAATTGATTTTCAATCACGAATTAAAAAACAATTTCGTTTAAGAAGTGACATTTTTCATCGCTGGATTACAGATAAGGATGTTAGAGGACCTACTATTTATTCTCCAATATAGTAATATAGATATCAGTATTGTACTTTCTGGCAAGGTGTTAACATGGCTTTCTCATACACTCAGGAAATATTATTCATGCTTTAAGAAATTTGAGTGATGAACAACATAAACTTACAAGAGAAATAATATTGAAATCTGGATTAAAAGAGATATTGAAATGGTTTTCAATAGCTGCTCAAAATATAGTTGAAATTAATAAAATTACCAAAACAAACAGTGCGTTTTATAGAAAAAAAAGAAAAAGATGTTAAACAATTAGCGGATCCTACAGTTGATGATGATACAAAGAAAAAAATAATATTAAAACCTGGTGGTGGGGGTTTTTTAGGTGGTGTAATTATTAGAAGTTTACTTCGTTGGACAGGTGCAAAAAACGTGAAAAATAGAAAACTAACCAAAAAACAAACTAAAAATAAAACAATTAAAAAACAAAAGAAAACACGAAATAAAAAATCTCAAAAGAAAACAACTAAAAAGAAAACAACTAAAAAGCAAAATGAATCTTTAAGATTTTCTTCAATGTCTAGTATGTCTACAAATCCTAGTCCTGTTAATTCACGTAGATCTATATCACCGTTTCATACACCCTCATCGACTGGGAAACCTCAGTTCACATCGACACCTATTTCCATTAGATCACCACAATTACCATTTACACCAACTTCTAACAAATCTGGATCATCATACAATGCATCTTTTCCCAGTAATTCGGGTTCATTTGAGAGACAGCCTCCAAAAAAAAAGAAGTATAAGTATGGCCCTGAAATTGAAAATTGATTTAGACTTGTTAATAAAACAACAAAAGAACATGAAAAACTGTTACAGGAATATAATGCATTGGATGAACATCCAATAGCTAGGTTTTCACCGTTAAGAACACCTTTGAGATCTCCTAAAACCAAAGAAGCTGTCAGAAACAAACTTATTCAAAAAGAAAAGGAAATAAAACATCTAAAAGATTTTGCGTTTAAAAATCCAGAATTAAGAGTAAAAATTAAAAGCTACTTAGCTGTATAAAATACAGTTATTAATTAATTTTGTGTCATTCAATATAAAGTATTGTTAGTATAAAGATGGGTAAGGTCAAGAATAAAACCAGTAAAAAGAAACCATTAATTAAAAAACATGGTGCTATGCTTTTGGCTATAGCTAATGAACCTAAAAAATATCGTGAAAAATTAATAAAAAATGCACCAAATCATATAATTAAGTGTATTTGCGAATATTGTCACAATCTCTTAAAAGGCAATGTCACACTTACATCTGATCAGAAACATAAATTGTATCCTAAGCGTAAACATCTCAGACAACTTGTATCAAAATCAATTTCAATTAAGAAAAAGAAAAATATTATAAATCAGACATGAGGTATTTTACCATTTTTACTTCCATTAATAGGTAAAGCTATTCTAGGTGGTGCACTTGGTGTTGGTGCACGAGCAGGTATTCGAGCTCTAGTTAAATAATGTCAGTCCGAAAAATGGCACTTGTTCCTTTTCATTTACTGGAAGAAATGAATAAATGGAAAATAGAACAAAGTCAAAAACCTCATCTTTCACCAGATCCACAAATTGCAAATACAGCTAAACTTCAAAAAAAATTATCTAACCTTTTAGAAAGAACAGATTTATCGGAAAGTGAAAAGGTAAGACAGCACGGAGAAACATTACATAAATTTCAGGAATCATTTAAAAAAGTTTTAGAACCTCAACATGTTACAGTAAATGAAAGTACAAAAAGACCACTTAATGATAGGATTTTACAAAGTATACCAAAAACCAACAATGCAAAGAAAGGCAGAACTTCTTTTAAGCATGCTGAAAGATAATCCAAAAATCAGTTGGGATGAAAATGGTTTAGTAACATATAAAGGAAAACTTATAAAGGGATCGAATATTATTGGATTTAGTTAATGACACTTTACGTCAAAGAAAAGGATTTAACCCCAGAGGTTGGGAGACATTCAGTACAGCTTTACAGGAACTCAATATACCACAAGACGTAGTTGGTAATAGACAACGATGGAACTGGATGCATAAATATCAAACTGATACATCTGACATTGAGTCGGATTCGATATTTAGTACACCTACAACAGTAATGAAACATCGTAAAACACCAAAATCAAAAATTTCAGTCACCCCAACTGGTATAAAAAGAAAGTCTGATTCAACATATCTTAAAAAATGGGAGCCTTATTAAAGCATAAAGAGAAGAAACTTAATTCATTACTAAAGAAAATATATTATGATCCAAAAAGTTCAATTGCCTACACAAGTGCAAAACACTTGTATGATTCAATTAAACGAATAAACACATTTTCAGATGTTAGATTAAAACATATACAAGAATGGTTGAGCAGACAGAAAACATATACACTTCATAAGCAAATTCAAAGACGTTTTACACGTCGTAAGACAATAGTAGGAGGTATCGATCAACAGTGGCAGGCTGATTTGGCAGATATGCAACAATTCTCAGGTGAAAATGAGAATCAAAGATATCTATTGTGTGTAATAGATGTATTTTCAAAATATGCATGGGTCATACCCCTTCCTAACAAAACGGGGAAAACATTGATTAACGCGTTTG
Organism: Conchocele bisecta; assembly: GCA_029237695.1. Lineage (NCBI taxonomy): Eukaryota > Metazoa > Mollusca > Bivalvia > Lucinida > Thyasiridae > Conchocele > Conchocele bisecta. The sequence continues at coordinate 10,774,351 of CM055267.1, forward strand.
ATTTGATACTAAAAACATCAAAACGCAAGCCACGTTCTTTACAAAGCGATAAAGGAACGGAATTTAAAAATAAAGAATTTCAACATTTCTTGAAATCTAAGCACATTCATTTTTTTACAACCGAAAACCCTGAAACTAAAACAAGTATAGTTGAACGATTTCAAAGAACTTTAAAAACACGTATGTGGAAATATTTCACATATCACTAAACTAGAAAATATATTGATATTTTACAAAATATTGATGATGGATACAACCGAACATACCATCGTAGTATTAAGAGGGCCCCAATTTCTGTCAATACCTCAAATGAAATTGAGGTTACACATGCATTGTATGGAATGAAACAAGCTATTTCAACCAAAAACAAATTACATGTCGGTGATTTAGTTCGTATTAATAAAACAAAACGCACATTTGAAAAGGGTTATCTACCAAACTGGACGAAAGAATTATTTAAAATATTTCATATTAATAAAAGTTTACCACCAACTTATAAAATTGAAGATCTTGATGGTGAAAAAATAATGGGTACATTTTACGGAAAGGAAATTCAAGGTATAAAAGATGATGAAATATATGAAATTGAATTAGTTCTTGCTCGACGTACAAGACGTGTAGGTAATAAAACAATCAAGGAAACTAAAGTTCATTGGATGGGTTATCCGTCAAAGTTTGATAGCTGTCTTTCATCATCAAACATAATATGAATGAACAAGATATAATTGAAAACGGAAAAATAGAAAAACAAGAGTTATCATTTTGTGGTAAACGAATACCAAAAAATCAATTTCAATATATTTCTCAAGTAGTTATAATATATGCAATTGTTGCAACAGCCATCATTCATTTAAGTATCCAAAGTCCTAATCGCGAATTGTGGCTCGTTCTTTTAAGTAGTTCTCTTGGATACATTTTACCAAGTCCCGGGTTAAAATTTAGCAAAAAACCACAGACAGGCTTCGATTTTACAGACGGTAAAAAATGAATTCATTTTACGTAACCTTACTGAGTGATAGTTCTATGGATATTTATCCATCAAATATACAATGTTGTTTTAAAGTTAAATTACCTCGAACAGTTCGCATCGATAAAGAAAACTGGGAATTAGCATTAGCTGAATTAATTATTCCTTCACAGTTTTTAAACATCAGCAAAGACGAAACAGAATTTAATATTATAACAAAAGATTTATCTTTCTACTCGGATGTTTCAGAAATAGAAAATAAAAAATTTGATATAAATGAGATAGGCTTTGGTGAAGATGGTACTCCGATTAAATGGATTATCAAATTTAATTTTCAACCTGGATCCTATTCATCAATAGCTCATGTATTGGAAACAATTGATAATATCATTCAAGATTCTTTTGGGGATATTTTTAAAAAAAACAAGCAAGCGATTAACGTTTCATATTCTCCGGGTATGAAACGTCCAAAATTTAGTTTCCATAAAATTCGTAAAACAGCAATTAAATTTAACCCTACATTGTTTTTAAAGTTAGGTGGAGATCCAAAGTTAGTAAACGATACATTTTTTTCAAGCAGTAATGCAAATGATTTTTTTCCACATTTGTCAAATTTAAATGAGGGGTTTAATCATTTGTTTATTTACTCTGATATTGTTGAATATTCGATTGTAGGACATATTCAAGCTCCGATTTTAAGAGTTGTGCCATTCAAAACATCAAATTCAATTGAAAATGATATAGGTAGTCAACATATTAACCATGAATTTTTTTTTTTAAACTTACATTATATGCCTATATCAAAATATGAATTTGATACAATTCATATAAATATAAGAGGAGATTCTGGCAATCCTGTTCATTTTGTTCTTGGAAAGTCTATGGTGAAGTTACATTTTAGGAAAAGAAAAATAGATTGAAAATGCATCCTGTATATCGAGAGTTACACGTCAGTATGGGGCAGGTTTAGGATCCTTGTTCAAATCTGCAATTAGAACCGTTTCTCCAATTATAAAACCAATAATAAAAACTGGAGTAAATTCTTTTAAAAATGAAGGAATGAAACAAGGAATAGGTTTAGCTCAAGATATTTTTCTTAAACACAAAAATCCAAAGGATGTAATTATTTCACGAGGTAAACAAACAATGAATTCACTAGGAAAATCATTTTTGAAGAAATTAGGTATAAAAACAAAGAAAAATAAAAGGAAACATCAGTCGCGTTCAATACATCGTAGAGTTAAGGTCCATAAATCAAGTAACAATCAAAAAGGTATAAAAAGGAGAAAAATATCTAACAGAAATTTAGATATTTTTGACTAAAATAAAAAATGATGCAAAACGGTTCTTGTGAATGTAGTAAGACTGAGTTGGATGTTCAATCAGTACCTCCAACCATGACTGCTATGCACGAAAGTCAGTGGATTGAACATTTTCCGATTTCCTCTCTCAACAATAATGCTCCAATAGAATTTGTAATTCCACCACAAACAGATAAATGGACAGATTTATCTCAATCTTACATGTATTTGAAATTGAAAATTTTAAAAATAGATAATACTGCATTAGACCCCGATAATAATATTGCTCCAGTTAACAATTTCTTTCATAGTATCTTCAGTAATATTGATTTATATCTAAACAATAAACTGATAACAAATAATTCTGATACATATCCTTTTCGGGCATATTTAGAAAATCTTTTGTCATATAACGCTGAATGTAAATCAACACAATTAGCGGCTAGTGAAATGTGGTTGAAAGATACCGCTGGTAAATATGAGATTGTTGACATTGCAGGTGAAAATGCAGGTCTTAATAAGAGGAATTCGTTTATTTCGGGAAGTAAAGTAATCGAACTTCAAGCACGATTGCATTTGGATTTATTTTTACAAGAAAAATATTTACCCAATGGAATTGAAATTAGAATAAGACTCAATAGAGCATCGTCAAAGTTTTGTTTAATAGGCGGCACTGGCGCACCAGAGACAAAAATAGATTTTGAAAATGTTAGTTTCAATGTAAGAACTGTTCAGCTATTACCTGCTGTGTCCAATGACATGAACAGACTCATAGCTCAAAAGAATATGAAAATTCCTATACGTAGAGTAGAAGTCAAAACATTCACAATTGCAACTGGAATGCGCTCAAAAATAGAAGATCATCTTTTTCAGGGACAATTACCAAAACCGATATTCATTGGTATGGTTGATAATGCTAGTTTCAATGGGGAATACGCAAAAAATCCATTCAATTTTCATCATTTTAATCTATCAAAAATTGATGTAAATTGTAATGGTCATGGTATTTTCAACCGTCCATTTGAGCCGGATTTTGAACATAAATTATATCTTAAATCATACATGTCTTTGTATCAAGCTGTGTCTTCACTAGGTCAAAACAAATCATTTGATATTACTAGAGATGAATATGTAAATGGATATTGTTTGTGGGGGTATGACTTGACACCTGACCAGGGCAGTGAAGAGGGACACCTACACCCTATAAGAACTGGAAATCTACGCCTTGAGCTTCAGTTTGCCAGAGCACTTGAAAAAGTCATCAATGTCATAGTGTTCTCAGAGTTTGATAACCAGATTGAAATAAATAGTCTTCGTGAAGTGATCACCGACTATTAATATTGGACAATTATGAACAAAACAAATCCTAAAAGTAACGTATTGGTGAAATCAACATCCAAAGATGGAAACCATCGAATTACAGTATATTCTGGATCGAGAAATATGGCTGAAGAGATTAAACGGAATAGTATGCCCAAAAGACAAGCTACCAAATCACAGACCATTAGACGTCCAAGCGTACATAATCAACACGGATAATTCTGATCAACCTGGAAAACATTGGGTAGCCATTGTATTCGGTCAGAAGAATGAAGCCATCTACTTTGACTCCTATGGATTACCACCACTACACGCAGAAATATTGTCTTTCTTGACAAACAATTCTATGAAATGGACATTTAACAAACAGAGACTACAAAGTGTATTCAGTACAACATGTGGAAAATACTGTGTGTTTGTGTTGTTTGCAATTGCAAGAGGAAATACTCTGCGTCTCTGTATTCAACAAACATTCAGTTCATCAGATTACTTCAAGAATGATAGGACTATAACGATCTGGTTCAAACATCACTTTGGAACACTCTACGAAGGACCTCAACAAAGTTCAACATCTGTCGGGTGTCAATGTTGTAAACCACAACAATATCATCATGCCATGTCTTTGCATTTTCCAAAATTACTTCATGTTGCAAATATATTAACATAATATTGTATGTACTTTTGTAAAGATCAAATATGAATATCATATCTGGTCTATAATTCCATGTTGTAAATATGTTGTTGTTCAATAAAATATTGTTAAAACTTTACATATCTTGTATTCAATTTTTCCCACTATAAATTGAAAAATACCAATATATTGATTTACAATCAATATTTATTTTCATTAACTTTTGTCAATATTAGAGTTGTCAGAAGTGGATGAAAATTATTTCTAGGACATTTTCATATGTATTTGATAATATTGGAGTTGTCAAAAATATTTGAAAATTATATGAAGGAAAACAGTACACCCCTAGGATATCACAAAACGCGTTTACAAGGCGCTTTCTGATTGGTCGAAAATCTGAAAAATGACTAAACTATCAAAAGTAGGTCAATCCTTCTGATGTGTATAAAAGTAAAAACATACAGCTATATTTCATTAGTCATTAAACTGTTCAACCAACTACATAATAATGCAGAAGAACGGGGAATGCTCTCTATGTGCGGTGAACACTGTTACATAGAGTGTAGAAAATGTTATGCAGTGTTGAACACGCAAGGGGAAGAACACAATTGTCCAGAGCTCGACGAAGGCTTTTTTGAAGAAGAGGACCTTAAAGACCTCGAAATTTGTGAGGCGTGCGAGTTAGTCGTCGATTGTATGTGGAGTAAACTGAACACTACATAGTTTAGTTTACTAAAAGACAACAGCCCTTTTCAGGGCTATACACTTTCTCAAGAAATGAATACCTTACATACTGCTCTTATTGGTTCAGGTTGACACTATAGAGTAATACAAGAAGTTTCCACCCCGGATACAATTCACGAATCTCCATCAAAATGCTTCAGGGGTGTCACTATGGCGTAATACAAGAAGTTTCCACCCCTGATAATGGGAGTAATAAGGGGTGTCACCTATGGGGTACTTTTTTAACATGTGTTTTTTACATAGACAACCGGTGCAAGGGTAAAATTGTCTATGGAAAAAACACATGTTAAAAAAGTACCCCATAGTGACACCCATTACTACTTGAGGTATTCTTATGACAAAGTGTCCGTCGTCCGTCGTACGTCGTTCGTGAACATTTTCAATCATCTTCTTCTCCCGAACTGCTGAGCCGATGTTGGTCAAACTTCACAGGGATGATATATGGGTGATGCTATTTCAGATTCGTTAAAATGAAGGTCATCGACAGTCCAAGATGGCCGCCGTGGAAAAGTAGGTCAAATTCTTAAAAAATCTTCTTCTCACGAACCGCCAGGCAGATTTTGACGAAACTTTGCATGGATGATCGATAGTTAATGCTGATTCAGATTTGTTCATATGGTGGCCCCTGGGCCTAAAATGGGCGTGGTCCGAGGGGTCAAATATGGGTCAAATTTTATTTTTTACCGAATATGGTCATATAATATATCCAGTGGAAGGTATCGACTAGTAGATCACTCTGGAGTATTTTTTGTCTAAATCAGATGATTTTGTCATCCAAGATGGCCACCGAAAGGTAAAAAAGTTGTTCTTTTACTAAAGACTTCAAACGTATTCTTCTTGTGAACTGCTTGGCCGATATTGGCCAAACTTAACTGTAATGGTCTGTGGGTGAAGCCTGTCCATTTTTGTTAAAATGGAGGTCATCACCAAATCCAAGATGTCCGCCGTTGAAAAGTAGGTCAAATTGTCAAAAAATCCTCTTCTCACAAACCTCCAGGCCGATTTCGACGAAACTTGGTGTGAATGATTGATAGTTAACGCTGTTTCAGATTTGTTCATACGGTGGCCCCTGGGTCAAAAATGGGCGTGGCCCAAGGGGCCAACTAGGGGTCAAATTATATTTTTGACCGAATATGGTCATATAATATATCCAATCCAAGGTATCGACGAGACGATCACTCTGGAGCATGTTTTGCCAAAATCAGATGATTACGTCATCCAAGATGGCCACCGACACATGCACATTCGCAATATATGTTAGATCAGAAGGTACCAACAAATTATGTTGAACATTTGAAGTTGTAAGTGAAGAGTCTAAATGAAATCAAGATGACCACTATGGAGGCTTTTAGGTGAGCGATACAGGCCCATTTGGGTCTCTTGTTGTTACATTCATGTCTTGATTCTCGTCGTAAACCAATAAACCAATCATTGTAATAATCATTTCATCTGATCATTGGTAAACCAATCATTGGCGAGGCACGTCCAAGGAAAATTATATAGTCTCAGCTGAAGCTGAGACCTTGTAGATCAGCCAGCCTGGTAGTTGTTCAGCAGTTAGTTTTATAGGTGTTCAGCGAGAGCTAGCTGGACCTGTGACGGGCTGGCTCAGAGGCAAGAGCCCGAAAATACGCTACAGACTGTTTGCGCCCAACGAGGGACCGCCAGCTTGGAAATGTATCATTCTGTTCAGCATGCTCAGTAGCATAGACCATGCTAGAGCTAGCTGGTCCAACAAGGCAAAATCCGTTACATAACTTTAATGTTAATTAATGGATTGCTTCATTATTTGGACACTTGATACATGTGATCATTCGGTAAACCCTCATGCCGCCATTAATATGACATTTACCTTTTTTATCTTCACATGTTTGCGGAAACACTTGATCATATTTTTTGCGTAAAATTTTGTACAAGTTTTTTCATCATCGTATAACATTAATGTTACTTGATGGATTGCTTCAATGTTTGGACACTTGATGCATGTAAGCATTCGGAACACACTCATGCCGCCATTAACATTACCTAGACCTTTTTCTACCTTCACATTTTTGCGGAAACACTTGCGTGTGTGTGGTTGTAATACCGAACTTGTTGTAATATACTTGTGGTTGTAAGGTGGATGGTTGCCATCTGCAGATGTAAGGTGGATGGTTGCCATCTGCAGATTAAGGTGGATGGTTGCCATCTGCAGATGTAAGGTGGATGGTTGCCATCTGCAGATGGAACATTGCAGATCGTGATCAAACTGTGTGCCTCATGTGTGAAATGGGTTTCATGACAAGTACACTCGTGTAGACTGACGTTTGTTACGTCCCTTGCGCATGTTCGGGTGAGTCCTAACAGTTTGTATTAAAGTGTGAACAATGTGTATATACTGTACATATATAGTATACGTGTAACTGTAATACATTGTGTATATACGTGTGTGTGTAATATGCGTGTTGTAATATACTTGTGGTTGTAAGGTCAGTATGTGGATATGGAACAGTGCATGTCCCTTGCGCATGTTCGGATGACGCGCAGTAACATCGAAAATAGGGTGAGTCGGAACCACGTCTGGTGTGAAGGACCTTCAATATCCGCGAACGGGCAAGCAGATGGGGTATGCAACTCGGCTCTGTATAATTCATTAGTACCGACTAACATTCAAGACCTTCACATTCTAAAAATAAATCGACACGTCACACATACCTGTATTAATATGCTAATTAGACATGCCAATTAGCCGTTCTATTCTCTATTTCTACATTTAAAACTATAGTCCACAGACGATAACTTGGTACTTGTTTCCAAACAAACCGGTCATAAACAAGACACAGAATAGGTGAGACAGGTAAATATACCCGTTCCAGTATTCCTTTTCAATATTGATTTTGAGATTTGTCATCAAGTCTTATGTAGTCGAGGGGGTAGAGTGACGGATGTTAATTCCGAGGGTAGTGAGTTCGAATCTTAGTTTTTCATACATACACATATATTTTTAACTGTTTATATTTTAGTTATATTTTATTTCTTTTTTATACGACCGTTTTTAAAAAACGGTACGTATTATGTTTTACCGCTGGGCGGGCGGGCGGGCGGGCAGCTAACAGGAAAAGTGCATAGTTCGTGTACACAACTTCTCCGAAACCGTTCAGTCGATCGATCTGAAACTATACACACGTCTTCTACACATATTGAAGATGTGCACCTTGCTGTTTTCATGCCGAAAAAATAGTTGTTAACAAAAATATCACCTTTTTAACTTAGCCATTTTTGCTACATTTTTCTATACAATTCTATATACGGTACAGAGTTTGTGTACACAACTCCTCCGAAACCGTTCAGTCGATCGTTCTGAAACTATACACATGTCTTCTACACATATTGAAGATGTGCACCTTGGTGTTTTTATGCCGAAAAAATATTTTTTAACAAAAATATCACCTTTTTAACTTAGCCATTTTGTATACATTAGTGTATCCAATTCCCTATCATTTCTACTTTACACTCTACTTTTCTATCTCTGCCTAAATAAGTATACATATTTAGCACAACGAGATGAAGAAATAATGCTATAGACTATCAAATTCTCATTAATATTTCTTGCATTGGTGACAGCTTCACATTTCTGCATCTTCGCTGTCTGGCCCAAATTCGACGGGCGTATTTTGTGACTTGCGGCACTCTTGTTTCAATATTGATTTTGAGGTTTGTCACTAGTCATATCTAGTCGAGGGGTTAGAGTGACAGATATCAAAGACGGCGGTAGTGAGTTCGAATCTTAGTTTATCATGTTTATATTTTATTATATACTAGTATTTATTGTTGTATGTGCTGCTCTTACACATTACATTATATTACATTAGAGATAGTTTACCTGTATAAAGTTAGTCTCACTTTGAAGAAAACTAATGATAACTAAATGCACATTTAATTTGTGACCATCATTTGACATGCCTGCAATACATGGAGAATTTGGGAGTATGCTCTCGCTGATCACTGATGATTTCGTATTGAGGTCATACAGTAATAGTGATAACCATTGCCGTTTAAACTACTTCCATCTCCGGCAACCACTCATAAAAAGAACACAATAATATCGACAAAAGTAATGTGTCTGTGAGGTTCGAACCCTCCTCTAGATAAAATTGTTCTGCACAATACTGATGGTGGATATTCTCCCGCTTCGATACCACTGAACCACACTACATTTCTATTTGTAGCACCGATGCACACTATTATAGTGACACGCATGCACTTGCACTCCATCATGCATTTATTATACACGAACACAAGGCTCTGATATGATACTATACCTGGTTTACCTATATTTGGACTCATCGATTGACCTCCAGCAACTTAGTATCGTCTGTCATTTATACCAAATCAAATTTGTAATGTTTCATTACTGAATTTTACTGAATTAGCACATGTAAACTAAAGAATAAATCACGCAGTCTGAATTATTTAATTATATACTTACATTATAGTCTATGTTTTTTCCTACTGTCCCATTAAACAATAGTTAACTGAACTGTCACCGAATATCATCCGAATTTTGGGGGGAATAGGGCGGTGTATGTGTCTTATTATTTTATTTTTTTATTAATAGTGTTAACAAGCAATATGTAATGATTTATCTTCAAATATATTCAAATAAAAATAATATGGCATTACTGTTTAGGGCGGGTGGCGATTATATACAGTAAATTAATTTTATATTGCCTGATGATCTCTGAACACAGCCGCCGGACACACAGGTTGAAGTAACGAACCAAGGTATATACATGCATTAAATATATATAAAAGCATCAATAAGTGAGAGAAAAATAAGCTAACATTTTACTCCTTCTTATAATACATTAATGTGTATAGGAAGGAGTAAAGATTTGTGTTACATGTAGTTTATTTTCTTCAACTTATTTATTTGTTTGTATAATTAATATATTTATAGACCATGGTCCGTCAGTTCAACCTGTGGTCGGACACGCACCACACCTGACATACCGATGCAGTGTATTGAGGGAGCAACTGCTGATTAGATCCAGCCGCTGATTTTTCGGCTCATTCTCTCCCAGGCACAGAGAGTAGGATAGTAATGTTGGTTTATTGTCGTCGGTGCGATGGTGTGGGTGTTTGGTCAATAATAGTTGTTGTTTTTCATACACGTTGAAACATTTGAATAGTAAATTGAATTCGTTGATGTAGCTGTGTGCCCGATATCACCATCGCAGTTGGTTGTCTTGATATATGTTTAGTTAATATGTATTTATTATTTGAAAATATAATGGATTGATGGTGAACATCAATTTTAATTGTTAGATTATATAAGTTAGATCGGAAAGATTTTCGGGTATACGAAGCCATGTACACTTCCATGTGTTTTCAAATTGATTCACGTAGTACAACAACAATGGCGCATCCCTGAGCTCGCGTGAACTGCCTGACATGTGACACTCATACTCATTGTGTTGCCTTTCATATCTGTCAAACTACAAACGTGTTTCTGACAATTATCAAACTATATGTAAAGTGTGCGAAGCCATGTACACTGACGGTATATTTTTGTCTGTAAATATTCTGTTCTGATTTTGGGATTTTCGTTCTACTCTACACAGGGATGACTTATGGCCTCGGGGTTAGAACACCTGACTTCTAATCCGGAGGTGGTGGGTTCAAACCTCGCCTTAGGCATCAAACATACTTTCATCGTATTTCCATCCCACTGGTCTGTCGGATGAGACTTTAAACTGTGGTCCCGTCTCTATATGACCCTAGCTGTTGATGGGAGATTAAACCCATTCAGTTTCACTTTTTTTCTTCCCTACACAGGAAATATGGGAGTTGACCCTGTTAACCGACATAACATGACTTTAGCTGATGATAGGCCATTAAACATCATTATATAAATAAATAATACTTATTAATAATCTTGTGGAGCTAACATAGTTTCAGTACTTCCAGTACTTTGATTGTATACTAGATTATCTCCCGCTTTCGGACATAGCATTTTTACAAATTTGCCATTGGTTATGGGCAATCAGAAAGTGTTGCAAGTGGTCATACATTTAAGCAACGGGTCACCCATCCAAAAGAGGTCCAGGCACTTTCTGGTGACATACTAAGTACGGGGATCGTCACTGTTCACATAGAGGGTGTTAAATCTTTTTATAAAAAAAACAAGAAACAGCTAGAAAATGTGTTCATAGAACATGGATGCCCCCACCTGCAGCCTTGATCGAAGCTAATCCCGTGACTGACCTTGTGGGAAAATAGTATTGAAATTGGTAAAGGAGTTATTGAGAAAAGACTAAAAACTTACACGCATTTTCCTTACAAACAAGGTGAACATAAGTCCCCAGTGACCTTGACCTTGGGTGTTCGGGCGTGGGTCATATGCGAAACAAAACACCATCCCTAGACAGACAATGTGGGCAAATTTTTTGAATTGGTGAAGGAATTAATGAGTTATTGAGAAGTGCATGCCCACTCAGTAGGCACAACATGTTCTTTATAGGAATTAAATAAGTGTATAATTGTGTCACTATTCCACCAGTTCTAAAAATTACGAGTGCCCGCTATACAGATACAATCATTTAGTAATATTTAGTGATATTTATAAATTATTTATACTAATTAAATGCGTCACCTGACAGATTATGAAGTATGATAATAGCACATCAAAAACTAAATACATAGTCTAAATAGTAATGTCCGTTAACATTTTAAGGAAGCACACTTATCGCCCCTGACATCAGTGTGGAAAGTTACGTCTGATATAAAATGTATAATAATGCCAATCAATACGTCGGGTAATGGTGAATGAATGTTTATTTTGCCATAAAATGTCTCAGATGGTGTCTCTGATATAAAGAACAGTTTGTGCCTACTGAGTTGGCATGTACCTTTAATTCAAATAGGTATACTTTTTTATTAGCTCCGACCTGAGCCGAAGGCTGTCGTCCGTTTGCAAAAAAAAGTTCGGACATCTTCTTCCTCTTCTGAATCGCAGGCCAATGTTGACCAAACTTAATGGGGATGATATGTGCGTTACCCATTTTCAGATCTATTAAAATGTACGTCGTGGCATATCCAGATGGCCGCCGTAGAAAAGGAGGTTGAATTCATTTTTGTTTTCGAATGATTGATAGTCACTGCTGTTTCAGATTTGTTACAATGATGATTCCAGAATCAAAAATGGGCGGGGCAAACATACTAGACGATATATGCGATAACAAAGGGAATTAAAACACGAGTTGCATAATAACCAGCTGACCTATCAAGCAAAACTGAGTGCGTGACTGAGCGACGGACAGTGCGTTTGCTCATATTCCATTCATGTGTATCGAATTGTTTTCTTCTTGCTTGTGTGTGTGTGTGTGCGTGCGTGCGTGCGTGCGTGTACGCGCGCGCGCGCACGCATGTGTACGTGCTTCTATATATGACATTAGCTATTGCTAAGACATTAAACCCATTCACTTTCATTTGTTTTCTTCCTTTTGCTTACTCTTTATACTTACAGATTGTTCCTGTAGTACTTCATAGTTCAATCCAGTTGAACACTGCAAAACTACAATACTGACACGGTCATGTGGGTCATGTCTGGCAGAGGAGTTAGTGTTCAGTACATAGACTGGCCTCAACTGCCCTAAGGTACATTGTCTCAGCCGACAGCCCATGTACAATAGAATATATCGGTGATTATAGAGAATACCAGGCTAGTGTCTGTTGATATCAATTATTTCAGCAATGCTAGGAAACGCGTAGGAATTCCGAGAAACTCGAGCCGAGCCTGATAAAGTGGATATCAGCAGACACTAGACTGGTATTATATTTATCAGGTAACGTCTTATGTTAGCCGAAGATCAAATAATAGACTTGTTTTTGTTGCGTCATTCGGTAATGTCACGTGACGCCGTTCGACCAATGGAACGTTAGTTTTCAATTTATTGTATCCCGGATATTATCTGATACGATTTTACGTTATCGCTCAGTACGTATTCGGCCACTACAAAGCTCGTTACCTGATAAAATATTGTCGGATTCACATTACAGAAATCATGTTCTCTTGTCAATAGATCCCAGCCGGTATGGAGGACTTTATGGGTTTACTGACCGATGAATGGGTGTTTGTGGACAAAGAAAAGATCAAGCAGCAAATCAATGAAAATGGTCTGCCTGCGCTGAAATCAATCTGTGACAAGAAACAGAATGATTGGAAGAATGTGCCCCTGAACGTGGCTGTCACCGGTAACTCCGGCACGGGAAAGTCGTCATTCATTAACGCCATCCGGGGTCTGGATGCGGAGGACGACGGCGCCGCCGAGGTCGATGAAGTGGAGGCAACGATTGACGTCAGGCCTTACCCACACCCATCGAATTCCAGCTTACAGTTCTGGGATTTGCCGGGCGTAGGCACTCCGAAGTTCCCACAGGCGACTTACTTAGATGATGTCGGCTTTGATCGCTACGACTTCTTCCTGATATTGTCCAGAGACAGATTCACGGAAAACGACATGTGGCTGGCAAAGGAGATACATGCCCGCCAAAAGAAGTTTTTCTTTGTCCGAACGAAGGTTGATAATGCCGTCAATGATGACAAACGAGCACACAAGAAGACGCACGTCGAAGCGGTTCTACTCGACAGAATCAAACAAGACTGCACAGAAAAGTTATGGTCTGCTATTGGATTCCACCCGGACGTATTTCTGATATCCATTTACGATCAGCACAAGTTTGATTTCAGACTCCTTGCTGACAAATTGATCACTGATTTCCCCACCCTAAAACGAGAGGCAATGGTCCTGTCTCTGAACATTCTGACTGAGAATATCATCCGAGAGAAAGCCGAAGTTTTGAGGAAGCGGGTTTGGTCCGTGGCGGCTTTATCCGCCGCCGGTGGCGCCATCCCGATACCGGGAATTTCCGCTGTCGTCGACATGACACTCATTACAACAGAAACGATGTTCTACCGACGGCAATTCGGCCTAGATGATGAAAGTCTTACGGTTGCTGCTAGAGAGACAAATATATCGTTGGACGACATCAAAAAGCAATATTCGAGCCTCCTTATGCTCGTGTCTGTGGAGAATATAGCGAAATGTTTAGGCGATATTGTCATATCGGAGGTCGCTGAAAGAACGGCATCAATTATATTGCCAATCGTCGGCAGTATAATCGCAGCGGGCATTTCCTACCAGGTCACGGCCTCCTTTCTTTGGGAGAAAATAGACCAGCTGGAAGCGGGCTCGCTGGAGATCAACACGTTTTTAACCGGGCAAATAGCGGCGTCCGTGGATGACCAGGATATGGAAGTTGTATAACTCCTGCAATGCTGAAGTAAATGTTGTCGTCTGCTTTTTATTTTCTATTTTCTCAGAAAAAGCATATGGAAGCGTCCTGGTGCCAGATTTTTAAATATTTTAAATTCATAATTAGGAGATACTAACTTCTAATTAGGAGATACGAAGTCCTAATTATGATATAGCTAAGTCCTAGTTTGCAGATAATAAGTAGGGCTTATTATCTCAAGATTAGTATCTCTTCATTAGGTCTTCGTATCTCATAATTAGGAGTTAGTATCTCTTTATGAGATATTATCTCCTAATAAGGACTTATTATCTCATAATTATGAGTTACTGTCTCATAATTAGTACTTACTGTCTGTTTCACGAAACCTGCTCAAATTGTTTACGGCCATATAAACAATGAAAAAACAATATTTCTTTCGATAATATGAAATTTTATCAACATTTAAGAATTAGCCTTCTTTTTATTTCTAAAATAGAAAGTTAATACTTTCTAACACATTAGCAACTAATAAAGTCGGATTAGTTGTTTGTTTGAAATACAACTCCTGTAGTAGTGCACTGTAATGCTTCACAGTATTGTGTACTCCGGTTTCTTCCTCATTGTGATGAGACTGACTCCGTATGTTGGTAAATTAAAGTAAATGGTTGGATTTAACGACGACACTGGCTTGGTGACATTGCATGTCGTCTCCCACAAGAAGGGGAGAAAGGAAGGAGAGGAACCGGCTCAAGGGGGCCTAGATCTTATTATAATAGTCCCCTCTGGTTCTTTAACGTGCACATTCTCTCCTTCAAATCTGATACACGGGACTGCCTTTTAAAGTCCCCATCCCTAAGGACTAGTAGGCAATACAAAGTATCTCAGAAATACTGACGCCCTGGATCCCTGAATCGAACACGGGTCTCCAGCGTGGCAGTCCGGCGGTGTTACCCCTCGGCCACGGTCTGCTCTTCCCTCGTATTTAACTTGACGCGACGGTTACGTTTAACGGCCGCACTGACTGGGAGCCAATACCCATAGAGTGCAGTACTCTATGCTGGCTCGGCGATGAACCAGTACAGGGGCCCGTTTCACTAAACTTCGTACGACTAAAATGTTAGTAAGTGCAAATTTAGGATCGTCTGGAAAATTCAATTGATGGATTTACATTTATTGAGCATAGGCTGCATATGCAGTATATGCTCAATAAATGTAAATCCAATCATTGTTTAAAAGAAAACATTGCTAATGTGAAATTCACAGACTATTATAATTTTTAGTGAAACGGCCCCCTGAGACGCAATGTGTGGCAGGCCAATTCAATCGGTTGTGGCACGTATTACTATTTAGATGCATGAAAAATAATATCGCAATGGTTACCTTATGATCACAGGTGTTTCTAGCGTGTATTGGACGCCAATTATTGTTTGTAAATTTTAAACTTGATTTATGTTACAACGATTACAAACAAGCGCGAGGGCACTTATACAAATGCTTTCGTTGGCACAGATAAACGCGTAAGGGTGATCCTTTATGTGGGAGAAAACCGGAGTACCCGGAGGAAACCCACTTGTCCGATGTGGCGACCACCATACCATCTCACATACTGCCTCGACTGAGGATCGAACCTGTGGACGTATTGGTGAGAAGCGCGCTCGTTACCAATTGCGCTAACCGGACAACCAATTATTAATAATTATTAATTATTGTTTGTACATACATGAAACACCTTTCAAAAACATGTACAAAACAATTCAAATGCGCCCGGTTGTAATTATAGTACTTATGAATGTATAAAACTAGCATTTACCACCGTTGTCAGAAAATCCCAAACGAAGTCGTAAATTTTACTCGCCTATACAACGTGTTACAGCGTGTCGAAACCGCTGTTTGGGGAGGGTTTTAGGCATAGATGTTACAGTTGCTAATACATTAACATAAATCTCAAAGAGTTTGGGTGTAAACTGTACCAAACACGGGTCCCACTAACCGAAATTCGCTTTTTAAAATCAAACACATTCACTTCCTCATTATCAATAAATAATAGCCGCCATTTTTGAAAATATTTCAATCACGTGCACGGAGTGGTTTTGTTGGTTACTGGAGACTGACGTTATTTTCAATTAGACAACCAAATCACTGCGTGCTATATAAGACATGAAATTTGTTCGTATCTCCTAATTAGGACTTAGCATCTCCTAATTAGGACTTAAAATAGTTCAGCATCGGCACCAGAACGCTTCCATACAAATGTGAGTCGACAGCAATTTCTAATAATTTCACATGACATTGATTCAAAAGTGCTGTCACACCATGTTTGTATTGAAAATGTAGACACGAACGACAGCAGACGACATTTGTTTTGGATTCCCACATTCTAAAGGACAACGTTATGTATGAGACACTGCGATCTGCAATGTCGCTACTTTATTGATGAACGTGTGTAATGCGCGCGTGTTCCGTAAGCATACACGTTAACAATGTTAGACACTGACATAACAAAACGGACACTCATATATATGTGATATACATATACAATAATTATGTTATCTACAGTGAAATCGTGTACATGTTAACAATCATGCACAGTACAATCGCAACACAATACTAAGTTGAGCCTTTCACCCCTAAGTAACTGGAATGGATTGTGATATGAATATTTTGCACCCAATCCAATGGTCACAAAATGATTTTCAGACTAGTCCATTTATGAATAGGGGATGTTTTTGTTCTCAAAAATACGAAAATTACTTGCAAAAAGTGCAGATCCTGATGACGCGTCTCGTCACAAGCCGGCTCATCTGGATCTGCACTGTTAGCCAATACTACTCTGCCGGCCGGTGGTGTTGAAAGGGTTAAAGGTACATGCCCACTCAGTAGGCACAAACTGTTACAGGAATTAAATAAGTGTATACTTGTGTCACTATTCCACCAGTTCTTAAATTACAAGTGCCCACTATACAGATATAATCATTTAGTAATATTTAGTTTACTGATAGTGACGCGCGTTGATATCAGGCGATTTTCATATGCAAATGAGGCATGATATCTTTTAATTATTTATACTAATTAAATATGTCACTTGAAAAAATAATATTTTCCGACAGATTATAAAGTATGATCATTGCACATACAAAAAATAATATTGAAAATAAATAGTAATGTCCGTTAACATTTTAAGTAAATACGGTTATTGTGTGTAAATTGACGTCTGATATAAAATGTATAATAATGCCAATCAATACGTTGTGCCTACTGAGTGGGCATGTACCTTTAAATTAAGATAGCGGAGTAATTAGTGCACAGCGAATAGTGAAAGGTAACATGACCGCCGGCTCAGAAAAGGTACCAAGGACATGTGCATCATTTGTAAATCATGACCAACTTTCAAGTTCGCGCCATCGGAATACAATATAACCCATTGTCTGAGGACAGAGGACCATACTACCGACTTCACTGACTGAATGTTCAACAATATAGGCCCTGATCTGGCTCCACGCTGGATGAAAGAATCGTAAGGTACCCTTTT
The DNA here is from genome assembly GCA_029237695.1 of Conchocele bisecta. NCBI lineage: Eukaryota > Metazoa > Mollusca > Bivalvia > Lucinida > Thyasiridae > Conchocele > Conchocele bisecta. The sequence goes on from CM055267.1 coordinate 10,792,119, forward strand.
CCAGCTCACACATTCAAACAGATACAAGACATTTACACAAGCGTTGGATTTTTATTGTCACATATAAAATGTAACATTAGACACATGAGACACGCCATGTGATTTTGTACCTTCGGACATATGCGTAATTTCATGAAATACGTTTACAAACTTTACAATATTTTCCGTAAATGGCGTTAAAAGTTGACAAAATGTACTTTCAAAATTTTGTCAACTTTATTTATGAAAGATGTAAATTTTGTAAACGTATTTAATGAAATTACGCAGATGTCCGAAGGTACAAAATCTCATTAAGTTTATTCAACTGCCATTTTGAAATACCGGATTTGTTTCCCGAGACATCTGGAAATCCGATAAATGAACGATTTCAAAATGGTAGTGGAATAAATTGTATATTACATGCTGATCGAAAAATGTGAAATGTGCTCTTAGGCCAGCGTATAACGTTGCCAAAATTGACAATATTTCCGTTAGCGTATGAATTGCTTCTTTGCCGGAAATGACGCCAAACGTGACGTCAATTACGTCTCGCTAACGTCTAGGGGGAAATATTTCCTTGAAGGAAATAACCACACCCCCCCCCCCCCCCCCCCCCCGCCCAGGATCACGGTAAGTCACTGGGTTGCATGTGATATATAACATTATTATATCGATTTCCCCACAATGCTACGGTGGCAGAGAGGGGACATATCATGGAAACATGTTTTACTTTCACGTGTGAACGCGATAGTCTTTGTGTGCGCACGCGATATTCTTTGCGTACGCAGGCAATAGGCTTTGCTAGTATGGCCAGTCACCAGTATGTATACACACTAGAATGGTATGTCACCAGTATGTATACACATACATATGGCACGTCAAGTATGCACACACAACAGTATGGACTGTCACCAATATGGATACACACCAGTATGACCCCTCACCAGTATGTATATACACCGGTATGGTCTGTCACCAATATGTATACACAAAAGTATGACATGACACCAATATACACAGAAGTATGCCATGTCACCAGTATATGTACAAACCAGTACGGCATGTCACCAATATGTATAAAAAGCAGTATAACATGCGACAAGTATGTAAACACAGCAGTATGGCAGGTCACAAGTATGTGTAAACACAAATACGGTATTTCACCAGTATGTATAGACACACACGAGTATGGCGTGTTACCAGTATGTATATATACACACGAGTATGGCATGTCACGAGTATGTATACGCCAGTATGGAATGTCACCAGTATGTCGACACAATAGTATGGCCCCCTCACCAGTATGTATACACAACAGTATGGCCGGTCACCAGTATGAATACACACCAGTATGGCATGCCACTAGAAGGTATACAAACCAGTGTGGCCAGTCACCAGTATGTATACACAGCAGTATGACATGTAACTAGTACGGATACACACCAGTCATGTCGTACTGCTGTGTATGTAACATACTGGTGACATGCCATACTGGCTTTATACATAATGATGACATCCCATACTGGTGTGTATACATACTGGTGACTGGCAATAGTAGCACAGCCTATCACGTGCGCACGCGAAAGTAAAAACTATGTCCATGTCCCCTCTGTGGCACCGTACAATGCGCATAGCAATACTGGGGGCCGTTTCACTAAACTTCGTACGATTAAAATGCTCGTAAGTGCAAAATTATGATAGTCTGTAAATTTCACATTAACAATGGTTTCTTGTAAACAATTATTGGATTTACATTTATTGAGCATAGGCTGCATATGCAGCCTATGTTCAATACATGTAAATCCATCAATTGAAATTTACAGACTATTCTAAATCTGCACTTACGAACATTTTAGTCGTACGAAGTTTAGTGAAACGGCCCCCATGCCTTCAGTGTCGGTGGAGGCGGTGATGAGTGGGTCGGGGCCACAATCGGGGTAGGAATTAGACAGCTCCTTCGATGTGGACATTGGCTGTCTACACCGACCCATCTCCAACGACCCATCTCCACGAGGAAAACGCTACCCGACCGTGGAAATTTGTATATTTCTTTTTTGTGTTCATTAATTTTTATTCACGTTTAAATACGACATGTACAATCATATCTTTTCACATGCATACATAAAACAAATCATTTGACATTACATGAAGTACATAGTGTATTTTCGAGTGCTGTTTTTTTAAGAGAAATGGTTTGAAAAATATAGTAGAATGAAAGGATATAAAGGTATCCCTCCCCAATGTTGATACCTGGTACACAATTCAGATACACTGAGCATGATTACTATATTACACGAGTGTGTAAAACAATGTACTTGATTGTTGTATGGTGCTATACACATATTAATTGTCAAACCTGCCCCACTTAATATTATGTTGTTCTATTTTGTCTTTGTTAATGGCTATTTCTTCTTCTAAAGCTATTCTGTACTTAATTCTGTCATTAATTCCTAGAGAGATGATCTGAAAATTCACTGTATAATTCATGTTTTTACTGTTTAAAAACGATCTAAGCTGTGACCAAAAGTGTTGCACATGAGTACATTCCCAAAATAAATGTTTTATATTTGCAGTATACATTGAACAAAAATCGCACAGGCTGCTGCTACTTACGAAATTACAACGATAAAGCAATGTATTTGTCCCCAGAATTCGCATTATATATTTATACTGAAAATTCCGAAGTTTTTAGTCTATTGTACATGTTGACGGTAATATATAAGTCTGCTGCCAACATAAATTAGAGTCTGGAAATTCAATTGCCTATTTTTCTTCAGATTTTATTATTTCTACTTTTTTCCGGTTTATTTGTGATATACATGTATAGTAGTTTGTTAACACCACATTTGCATTTTTGTATTGTTGATATTAGGGCTTCTGAGTTAGAGCGAATGTGAATTCGTTCTGTTTTTATTTGTTTACTTCATACTGAACTTGTGCTGTTTAGAATAAATTGATATTTTATGAAATCTTCATTTCGTATACTAAATATTTCTGCAAAATCTGCGAATCGTAAAAAAGCACTTGCTCTGTAATCATATAGTTGTTCAATATATTTAATTCCTTTTTCATACCAGTTTTTGAAAAATAGTGTTTTATGTTGATGTTTTAAATTTGAGTTATGCCAAATTATTTCTTTGGATACAATTTCGTTTTTGTTTGAATAAGTTATACGTGCCTATTTCTACGGTGGTTCATAGTGTTCGTGTCTTTGTTTCGACACCGCGTAGAGACGTCCATAGAGCGGTCGTTCATTCGTTCTACGACACGTAGAGACGACCATAGAGCAGTCGTTCATTCGTTCTACAAATGCAGCCTCTGCTCAATAAATGTAAATCCATCAATTGAAATTTCCACTTACGAAGATTTTAGTCGTACGAAGTTTAGTGAAACGGCCATCTTAATGTTCGTCTCTATGCGGCGTAAAAACGAAGGAACGGAACGTAAGGTTCTTATTTTTCGTCGCTACGCGGCACAGACACGAAGTAACGAAACATAATCGTTTTAGTCTTCGTTTCCACGCGGTGAAGTGATGAAGAGACGAAATGTCCCTAACGAACCACCGTAGATTCCAGAATGTGTCGACAGGAACATTGGGTTCCGGTATGCCTAAATTAGCGACGATAATATGTTGCTAGAGGTCAATCGACGAGTCCAAAAATAGGTAAACCGTGCGTATTATCATATCATAGCCTCGTTTTAGTTATAATGGACGTGCATGAATCGTGTATTTTGGTGGAGGGGGCGGGGGGAGGGGGTGGGGCTGCCGCTCCCCCCCCCCCCCCAATCATTTTGGTGGGGAGACCTGGCCCCCTCAATAATTCTGTAACTTTTGGAGTTTGGAGTGTTTTATGCCCACCCATCCCCTTCATTCAGCCACTGAGCTTACCGGTCGTGTTGGAGATGGGACACAACTAAATAAGCGCACGCACACACACACCGCACGCACGCACCGCACGCACGCACGCACGCATAATGGTATATTATAAAATGCTTACTTAAAGTTTACTTGCAGACAAGAATATTCGTGTAAATAGGTGTTTGTTTGTTTTGTATATTACCTCGGCAGATAGGCCTACATAGTGTACTCAGTACGTATAGGAATAATGCACAGGTGGAAGACTCGGAACTGTACGGAGCCCCGCAATGGACGTACACCTCTTTGTTTTTATTAATTCGTTCCCACGAAATAATAATTCGTTCCCACAATTTAAAAATTCGCTCCCACGAATTAACAATTCGTTCCCTCAATTTAACAATTCGTGAACAAATTGTTAATTCGTGGGAACGAATTGTTAAATTGAGTGAACGAATTGTCATTTTGTGGGAACGAATTGTTAATTCGAGGGAACGAATTGTTATTTTGTGGGAACGAATTGTTATTTCGTGGGAACGAATTAATAAAAATAAAAATCCATGTCCCTTGCGGGACTCCGTAGAACTGTGTACGCTACGTTACTAAGAAATGTAACGTACAGAACGACACCAGGTACATGTAGGTGGGGTATTGGGATTTTTTTGCAATAGGCATTTTTATGTCACAGGTCTTCCACAGTGATTCCATGCCAATTTGCCAACACAGACACGATAAACAGCTTCATATAGCTCATGTACGTGTTGCACGAGGCCAGTAAAGTCGGGGTCACGGGTTCGATTCCCCCATCTACATTATTTGTGGCTGTGACTGAAACAAATGACAAGTGACTAGTGTAGATCCAGATTAGCCTGTGCATCCGCACAGTCTGATCAGAATCTGCATTGTTCGCCATTTCATGAATGACACTCTCAACATGCTTTAAACAAGCAACATAGATCGTTATCAATGCACGGGAGTGTGTTATTTCATCAGGAGCTATATTGGTCACAAATGTTATAAGCCCCATTTCTCCAGTCACAGCCACATTTAATCGTGATCAACTGTGGCAATTTCTAGATCATTGCTTACGAGGATTGAATTATACATGTATTATTATGTATGGTGTTCCGTTAAGGCCGTCTTAATATCACTATCGGCTCGATACTACGAATATGGTCATCGTACTGTCTTGATATTGTAATATCGTAAACTTAGTATCGTACTCTCGTCATCGTGCTATTGTACTATCGTCATAGTGGTATAGTGGTATCACATTCTTAGTATCGTACTATCGTGATTTCGGTGTACGCTAGTATACAACTATTTCATTGCCATTCGGGGAACAGTCAAAACTATTGCCCTGAGATGCTGTGGACGACCCGATGAACTATTGCCCAAGGCCGCAGGCAATGAAACCCAACAAAGTTCCAAAATGCTACAAGCCGCAACTGCCAAATATGGGCACACATTTATTACCCAATCAATTTGAACCAACTTATAGCACACATAATTCGAGTTCTGTATAATATTAATAGTGGTTGTGTATGTGTACTTCTGAATTAGGGAAATAATTTATTGGCGGCCTCCCAGAATAATTGGTAGAAACATGTTTTTGAACACTTTGCGTACGAACTACGCTCATTTGTTGTACTTCAGGGGTAGCGCTCACTACTTAATTTTCACTATTAATCACAGTTTGAATATCAGAAAGAAGTGTTGTTTCTTGTGACGATGTCGAGTCTAAGAAGTCCATATCTTCTATATTCTTAACGATGTTTGGCCCATATGTTTACATCTGTCCGCGTTCCATAAAACGGAAATGACGATTCACGTGCTCAAACGCGTTTTCATTGGCTCGATTTATCATGTGATTCGATCCGAGGCAAAGCAAGTCACAAGACCAGTCAATAGTAGAGTGAAGAAATTAAAGTACTATTGCCTGCGCGTGAAACTGTTTCATAGTCAAGCGGCCGAATGTAAAAAAAATGAGGAACACAGTCAAAACTAACGAATTACAATTTATATAGGAGGTTGGGTAATAATATACGATACTACGATCACGATGCTACGGTACGACAACAGTACGATGGCGGCAGCATGATACTACGATGGCGGTACCACGATAGCTCGAAGATGATACTACGATGAAGTTATCATCATCGTGATATCGCATACTCATGATTTGTACTATCGCCATCGTGGTATCGCTATCGTAGCCTCGTAATATCACAGTATCACCATCTGACTACATGTTGAACAGTACTTAGCCAATTTCACCAAAATTGAGATAAATAAAACAAACTTTCGTAAAAACGTCATAGTGCACACTAGTGACATTGCTTTTAGTATGTGCAGTGTATCTCGTCTCCATCAATTAGGAAGTCATCGCGTCAAGACGACTTACCAACTGGTCAAATCGAGATTATAATGTATTAAAGGTCACCCACTCAGTAGGCACAAACTGTTCTTTATATCAGAGGCATCATCTATCAGATACATTTTCAGGCGAAATAAACATTCATTCACCATTACCTCACGTACTGATTGGCATTATTATACATTTTATATCAGACGTAAATTTCCACACCGATATCAGGGGCGATAACCGTGTTTCCTTAAAATGGTAACGGACATTATTATTTATCTCTGTATTTATGTTTTGATGTGCAATGATCATACTTTATAATCTGTCGAAAATATTTTTGTTTCAGGTGTCGCATTTAACTAGTATAAATAATTAAAAAACATCATGCCTTATTTACATAATTGTGAAAATAGCCTGATCTCACCGCGAGTCACTATCAGTAAAACAAATATTACTAAATGATAATATCTGCATAGCGGGCACTCGTAATTTTTAGTACTGGTGGAACAGTGACACAATTATACAATTTTTTAATTCCTATAAAGAACATTTTGAGTGGGCATGTACCTTTAAGTCGTCCTATATACTCTCTTAATTAGACGAGAAAATAAAAATTAATCTGACTAGTGGGCAGTATCACATTTTTGACAATAATTTGTGTTACTTATAGCGTCCAATTTAATTTGTCTTGACCAGTTAGTAAGTCATCGTGACGCGATACTTATGTAGTTAAGAAATCGTTGATGAAGTTCGTACAGTGTTAGAGGACGGACTGTTCTGTGGACTGCGCATGCGTCGAGCACCTAGCATCATTTTTTCCAGCTCCAACGTTTTCGTGTTTCGTGTTTTCATACACTTGCTGTTGTATTAGCAGTATTAGAGCAGGAAATATTGATATATTGTCATTTTCCCATTCAACATGTAGTTTACTGTGTACTATTTGCTTTTTGGAACCCATTATTTCCACTTTGAAATATTTTCACTCAATGTCCCAGAGACGCTTGGAAACATGTATGTCTGTTCGTCGTCGCCACAGACCACTTCCAACTCAACTCAACTCAACATATCTTTATTTACATCCCATTACAGTGAATAACATGCAACATGGGGAAATAAAACAGAGTATATATGCATGGCGGTATCTGCTACAGTACAATATAGTGGTTTTTCAAATATGTAAATACCGTATAGTATTCAAATGCACGAACTATATTACTATTGCATGTCCGTATTAAACATGAATATGCGCAGTGTATATATGTTTCTGGGGAAAGCCAAATCCATCATATTCCTAGTAAGTATAGGTAATTGCAGAGAATTACTTGCGATGCGGATTATCGACAAAAATAGTGGTGTCGGTACGCCGAGTGGATTATATTACAAATGTATCACGTACTGAATGTGACGTACTGAATGTGACGTACATGGTTACAAACATGTCTGCGCACAGAGATATGTACTGTAAATGCTCAACAGTGTTATCAACAGAAGCCTAGATCGAAACGAAATATCTAGGAGACTGTTATATTCACGCGTTCGTAGCTATGTTAATACACACTGTAAATGCGTATCATCTACAGAAGCCTAGACAGAAACGAAATATCTAGGAGACTGTTATGTTTATGACATGGTAATATAAAAATACTTTTGTGCACATAACTATTATACAAAGTCAGTCACTATTTCTGCAGACGTACATTTCACGTGCAAACATGATATACAACATATACTTCCAACAATGTGCATGATAGAACTAAACAGAATATCGAATTGTATGTGACGCGGCCGTGGGTAAAGGTAATAAGTCCATATGAAAGAACGTGTATCACTTTCGCAGCGAGTTTGTCATCCGACCATATCACGTATATCCGTGATCTGGGCACGTGTCACACTTACTACAATATTGGGGAATAGTAAAGGCGGTGTATAGACACCAAATACCAATAACTGTTCACATAGGTATACATAATCGACATTGTAGATTAGTATAAAATCGGCTATGCTGGACTGCATTCTTACAGTTAGTGTATTTAGTGGACCAGACATCGTTCACTTGTTATATCATTACCAGTGTCGCTATGCGATAAGCGGGCCTATTGGACTCTCGCCCGATGCAGTGTCGGATCAGAAGGCAGAAACGTGCATCCCGGTATGGACATCACTGTGAGTGTAATTTGTATGACAGAGTATCCATATTTGAACAGGGAACTATATATATCGGGCTGCACGGTTGTGCAAGCTAGCACGGGACTGCATTGTTCGGGAGCCAAACTTTCTCTGTCTTAATTGGTATGGTAACTTAGCGAAACTTGTTCATGATTACGTTTGCGAATTTACTCAGGTTAATTAATTCGACTTTATCTTCGGTAGTCATTAATAATTTAAATGTATGTTCGCTTGGCATTTCATGATATCGTGAATGGATAAGCTGTTCACGTTCAGTACGAAAAATGGTACATTTTAAAAGGTAGTGTTTTTCGGACCCTACCTCGTTTAAGTTGCAGAGTCTACAAATGCGGTCATTGAGTTCATCGCCAGACCATCGTCCCGTTTCTATTGGGAATCTATGATTAGCTGTGCGTAATCTAAGAATCGACAATGCCGAGTTATGTGGTAGTTTTATTAACTAATTCTCAAAGGATATTGCTGATTTAAAGCTATCGTAAATCATACCTTTATTTGAGTTATTTTTGGCAGCATTCCAGCTTTGTATATATTGGTCAACCAATGTACGTTTAACTCCAAAGTTGATGCTTCGGTTTTGTAGTGTTAAGTGATTTAACCATAAGTCGTGTCTTCCTACTGACGTTAATATGTTATAAATGCATGTTGGCCATTTATATTCAACTTCAGGATTATTAAGCATTGATAAGTATATAAGGTATGCATATTTGGTATGTTTACCTGTAATAAGTCTATTCCAATATCCTATTAGCCTACTTTTTACAATTATCGATAGTGGGTAACGGCCTAGTTCTCCGTATAACATATATATCGGTGTGCTTTTTCTAGTTCGGGTTATTTTCCTCAAAAAGTCGTTATGTACCTTTTCAATCATGTTAAGAGTTTCAAAGCCCCATACCTCGCAATTATACGTTAATATGGGTACAATTGTATGATCGAATAGCTTGAGTTGGAGGTCGATGGGAAGGTCAAGATTGTATATTCTCGTGTAAAGCAGATACATTGCTTTTTTTGCCTGTTCTGTTAAGTGTTTTCGAGTAGTAGCAAACGAGCCATTACTAGTAAAATATACACCCAGGTATTTGTATTTATCTATGATGTTTATATTCTCACCGACTACTTTGAATTGAAACCTATTCGTATTACGTGCCCCAAAAACAATTACATTGCTTTTCGATAAATTAACTTTCAGTTTCCATTCGTGGCAATAAGTGGAAAAATAGTCCAATGAATTTTGGAAATCTATTGGATTATCTGATAAAATTAACGTATCATCGGCATATAGCAAAACAAGTAGCCTCAGCCATTGATGTGCATCACCATATTGAATATTTACTCCTTGTGATCCTGATATTATTAAATTTGATTCCAGGTCGTTCACAAACATCGAAAAAATTATGGGGGACAAGTTTTCACCCTGACGCAATCCACGTTCGCATACAAAAAAGTCTGATGTTTGACCTTCACTAAAAATGCATGATTTAATATTGTTGTACATATTGTAGATCAGGCGAAATAATTTTCCATTTATTGAGGAAGATAGTAGTTTTTGCCAAACGCCCACCCTCCAGACTGAGTCAAACGCTGCAGCGAAATCAATAAATGCACAGTATAGTTTTTTCTTGCCCTTTTTCATCAGTTCTATTAGGCTATGCAGTAGAAAAACATGGTCGGTGGTTGAATATTTTTTTCTAAAACCAGCCTGATTCTCATTAAGTAGATCATTTTCTTCTACGAATATATTTATACGTGTATTTAAAATTGATGTAAATAATTTGCCTAAGCAGCTGAGTAAAGTAATAGGGCGGTAATTACCGGGTTCTTTCGAATCTCCCTTTTTGTATATTGGTATAATGTAACCCTCGAGCCAGCATAAACTGGTACCATACTATTCTTTGTGCTCTTTATGTATTCATTTAAAATGTTATCTGATGGACTAGAAGCTTTAGCATTGTTTAGGTTAGAAATATGTTTTATTATTTCATTTTCAGATATTGGGCCGTTAAGTTGCTCTTCGCTGTTGAGTAACAGATCATGTGGCAAGTCAAAATGCTCATTTTCGTCATTATTCTGGTTTATTTGCTTGAAAAAATCGTACAAAACATCGATTGGTGGTAGGTCCATTTTGGAATTTGTTTTCAGACTGTTGAGAAAAGTCCAGTATTTTTTGGGGTTCGTACTGTGCATATTACGCAGTTTATTAGCATTTTTATATTTATACTTGTTAATATATTTGTGCATATTTTTTTTGTAATATTTACTTTCACGAGCTAATTTGCCTTTGTTATAGCTACTTTTATTGTGCTGATATTTCTTTTTGGCTCTATGATACCCTTTTCGTGCTCTCTTACATTCATGACCAAACCATGGCTTGTTACTATCTGAGTTTTGTACATATTGTGAAGTTTTATTAAAAGTTTTATTTGCTGCCACTTCAAACACCTGTGCTATTTCAGTGGTGATTCGATTTAATGAATCCTTTGAATCGGGTAGTATGAGTAAATTATTTAATGTCGTAATATTAATATTGCGTGAAAAAGTTTCTGACAAATTATTATTCCATCGTTTCGTTTTCTTTTTATGTGGAGATGAACTTCGCGCATTTTGTACAACTCGTTTACAATTCAAATCCACACTCAGGACAGCGTGTCCGTCCGAGAATAACGGGTCGGTCTCTGTAATTTTAAAATCAGCTATATGATGAAACATATCAACAGACGCTATCGCGTAATCAATAACTGATTTGTTTCGGAATGTGAAATCACCGTTATGTTTATCAGATCCTGCGCGACCATTTAGTAAAATTAAATTATTATTTCTACATGTTTCGATTAAGAAATAGCCATATGGATTCGTTTTCTTATCTTTAGACTGTCGTTGCAATGGGTAACCTAGGTTTTCTAGTGTGACATGCTTAGAAAAGTAGTTCGTTGTTTCGGTATCAAAATCAAAATGAGACGATAAAAAATCATCCGATACAATATAGTCAGGCAGGCATGAGGTTCTGGCATTTACATCCCCAAGTAGTATTGAGAATGTATAATTTGTACAATATTGAGCAATTTCCTCATCAAGCAATATCATTTGATCTTCATCGAGATAGCGAGAACCAGTAGGTGGCAAGTATATTGCGCCTAATAATATATCGCTATCCAAGTTCAAAATATCATGTTTAATCGTCAACGATATTATGTATTCACATGTGTTATGCAAAACAGTTGTAGATCCGAGAATATCATCCTTGATATATACACCAATGCCACCAGATCGTTTGGATGATATGTGTTTTCTATATTTACTATGAAAAGTATAGCCCTTTACATCAACTACATCATGCGGGCTCATATTGGTTTCTAATACACAAAATATATCAAACGTACAAAGCATATCTATAAATTCTGGATAACAAAGTCTACGCTTCAGTCCATTTGTGTTTAAGGAACCAATTCGTAAGGGGATATCGCTACTATGAGAGGCTTTCCCCGTGCTGTCATATCGTGAGACACCGTCAGTGGTCAGTTCAAGAGAAACCGTGTTATGCAGCGCCGATGCGGAGCTGACCGGTGGATTGTGTACCGACGCTATGTTCCGGTCGTACTCAGCCAGGGAGAATGATGTTTACCGTCTGTTTTGTACTCATCTGTCTCACATTTGTCATGCTACCATATAAACATGGATTGGTTGCAATAAATCAGTATTGCAACAGTCTACAGCCACACGACCATTGGAAACATACCATTCAAGTGGTGGAAATGCAAATTTGCATGACAAACATGACTTTGACAGCCAGGTCATTCAGACCAAACTTTACATGAATATAAACCGAATGATCCAGCTCGACTGTCCCATTAGCAATCATTCCAACCTCATAATGACGTTGCCACTTTTTAAATATGTTTGGCAACCACCACATATGATGAACAGGTGCCCGAAACGAGATTACTGATACCTGGGGAGAGTGTTAGTCAATAAATCATCGGATGTTGAGACAAACCCAGGCCCTAAGTATAAATATCCATGTGGCTTATAAGTCACTTAACTTGTCCGTCCAATATTGGAATATGCATCCCCTACACTAAGAAGTCCCTACACTAAGAAAAAGCATCCATAAACTGTAAATGGTGCAGCATAGAGCAGCATACGTGAGTGTCTCACTCATGCTGTGTGCACTTGGATGGCGCACTCTCGAAAACAGTCGAGCGGCTGCTCGATTACGTTTTTTTTTAATGATTTTCCATCAGCTTGTTGCCGTTCCAGTGCCACCACAACTCCAGCACCCGATAAGACCGACTCGACAGTCTCACCCCCTCGCATATAGACTGATACAGGCCACTGCAGACTACTATAAATTGTCATTCTTTCCACTGGCTGTTGTGGAGTGGAATAGACTTCCGCATAACATTGTTACGTTACCATCCATTGACTCCCTGTTTAATCTCACTTTGATCTAATCGATCTCTTAACCTATATAACAATATCACCTGTACATTCCACTCCACTGCTTTCTTACTTTTGCACTCTCCCTTTTTACTAACTGCTCTGACGCGCAGGCCTGCCCATAACCTCCGCGAGGGGGTGTGGCAGTAACAATAGATATATAGATAGGATATACGCATTTGCTGATACACTTCATCAGTTTCTACGGCCCTTTTCGTCGTGTTTTCCCTTATTATAAGTTATCTCCCTTGAGATAGCATATTGTGTCACCCAAATTTATATGGGGCAGCCATTGATAAGTCCTTAGGAAAGCGATTATAAAGTTGAAATGATGTTGTTACGTAATCCAAAATGGACATCGTCCAAAAATAGATTAAATCCACCAGACATCATTTTCTCATGAAATGACACGTCGATGTTGACTACACTTGGCACAGAGTATCGTTTTCCTTATTTGCGAAAGGTAACTCTTGCAATCTACTCCCGTACCGTCCGTAGCTACGGATGGTAAGGGAGTAAATTGCAAGCGTTACCGTTCGCAACTACGTTTTCCTATGCATTTTCAAGATTTCTCAAACGGTGACACATGGATAAACAAATGGGCGTGGCCCTGGGGTCAAATGAAGATCACATTGTTTATCAATTCGATATATCACACCACGGCAGTCTCCGAATTGTGATATATCTAATTAATACAAATCGAACAGACGATTTATTGTAATGATGGTCAGTTCTGCTTTATTTTCTAGTTTTATCATTCTATAAGGTCAAACGATTGGCATTTTTAAGCTTTTTCTAGCAAATAATTTCCCAATTGTCAACACGTTATACATAGCCTACTTTATTTGAATATCGTAATTAGTGTTGACACATGCAGTAATATGACTTGCGTAGATGCATGGACGCGGACTTATCCACTTGAGTATACTGTGTAAATATAGTAACTTATTTTATTACGCAAACCGCCAATACTTTTCCATAATATTGACGTCTCGTGAGTTCATGTTGGTCTGTGCCGGAACTACGTTTCACATCGCAAAATGTTTGTTTTATTTTAATTACGTTTTGTATATCTTTTGAGGCGCATATAAATTGCGAGTGACGTACATGTATAATAAAAAGGTTATTGGATTTATATGTGGATATATGCCACTCGTTCAGCCGCGCAACGATATCGCCCAATATCGCACTCTGCAGAACTCGTGCAGATACATATCCACTTACTGTTTAACTTAGTTTCTCGACCAATGAAAGAACGGCATTTCCTCTCAATTAATCGCATATTGCGACGCGTTCGCCAATTTGAATTAAATTCATCATTAAATGTTCAGCGCTATATTTAGAACTGTCACACCGCCAATCAGATACTAGTATAGCGATTCGAAATCACGTGTAGTGGCGGAGCTTCGCGACTGGGCTGGGTAAACAATAAGTAAGTTATAGTTCACATATTAATAAAAATTCAATATGTAAACTATAACTATTACTTACAAATCAAATAACCTATAAATAGCTACATCCTTTCAGCACGGATGCCCCATATTATGAGCCAGGGGAACACTACGGAATGGAGCAAAGACGGGCGTATGTCGATGAAATCAAGGCCACATTTAGCCGCACCGGGTTGGACGGATTGACAGAGCTTGTCAAAAGGAATATATCCTGCTGGGGTGATATGCCAATAGATGTTGCTGTGACGGGTAACTCTGGCACGGGTAAATCCACGTTTGTTAACGCCATTCGCGGCTTAACGGCCGACGACAAAGACGCCGCGAGAGTAGACGAGGTGGAGACGACAATGCACGCTACACCGTACGTTCATCCTTCAAAGGGCCATCTACGTTTCTGGGATCTACCAGGCGTTGGAACACCGACGTTCCCCAAGGATTCCTACTGCCGGGATGTCAAGTTTGATTCTTATGACATATTTCTTATTCTTTCTCAGGACAGACTAACGGAAAATGACATTTGGCTAGCAAAACAAGTACATAGGCTCTACAAACCTTTCTTCTTTGTTCGCACTAAAATAGACAACTCTGTTGCTAACGATAAGCGAGCACACCGAAAAACACACAACACAGATGCTTTGCTTGCAAATATATATAATGATTGTGAACGGCAGTTCGCCGATGCCAAGTTTGTTGACGTAGAATGTTATCTTATCTCCAGCTACGTGAAGACCGCGTATGACTTCAGACGTATCGAAGGACGGCTTAATGACTTGCGTGGTGAGGCGGCAATTATTCTAACCACGGCTGCTTTTCAAGATATTACCACAGACAACGCCGTTGTTTTACAAGAACGGGTTAAAAGTATTTCGGCAATGGCAGGTTCATGCGGACTAGTTAATGTACCAGGGCTATCTATACTAATTGACACAAAAATGATAAAGGACGAAGTCCACTTCATCATAAAACAGCTAGGGATTGACGAGACGTCGCTGGAGACACTGGCAAAACTGTCTGGCAATTCATTACGCGAGGTTAAGCAATACATGCGTAGACGGAATAGAGAAATGAGAACGATTGAATCGGACATAGGAACATTTGTCCGTAAAGCTGCTGGCGAGAAATCCTGGTTGACATGTGTTCCTGTCCTGGGCATGTACAGCAATGCCGCGGGGTCGGCGGTATCCACGGACTCATTCTTGCGGGAAAAGATAACCGAACGAGGAAACGATACAATAAATGTCTATGTGTATGTTATGAAGCGTATTATTAAAGACATTGTGTCTCATATATGTTCAGGAAACGATAAAACAATTAGTACAACATGATTTAATGGTAGATTTGTGTCGTATGTCTGAACCCATATGTATCTATGTAATGGGTCGTATGAAAATAAATCTCGGTTCGGTAAAAACAATATTTATACATGTATTACGGAAAAATCAATATCGTCGTGAGCGCTATGTTTTGTGCAATCGAAATAGGTATTGTATTTAAATTAATTCTACTAGTGTCTGGAATGCGAACATGTTTCTATATATGACATGCATATGGTAATAACCACCAAAACGCGTTATGTTTAATGTGACAGGCTTAAAATATTAAGTGTGTGGAAATTCTAATATAATTTAGAATTACTTCCATTTGACCGTCACCTTCTTTCCTGGGGTCCGTTTCACTAAACTTCGTACGACTAAAATGTTCGTAAGTGCAAATTTAGGATCGTCGGGAAATTTCAATTGATGGATTGACATTTATTGAGCATAGGCTGCATGCAGCCTATGCTCAATGAATGTAAATCCAATAAGTATTTATAAGAACACACTGTTAATGTGAAATGTACAGACTATCATAATTTTACTCTTACGAACATCTTAGTCTTACGAAGTTTAGTGAAACGGCCCCCAGGTATTCGGTGGTGGTTTTAACTGCCTGTCAATCAAGGGCCAACAAATTAGTGAGTGACAGAGTGAGTAATGTGAATTTGGATTATATTTATGTTTAATTGTGACTGAAGTCTTGGGATTTGGATTGGTATGTATAATAATATATGGTTTTACTGGAACTGGATTTTTAGTTTATTACGGTTTCTACTTTGTTGCGGGTTTTCGTGTGGATTTCTGTCTTGTTTTATTTGTCTAACGTCTTTGCAGTCTTTTTCTATTTGTCTAACGTCTTTGCATGTCTGCATAGTATTTAGTAATATTAACTTTCTCCTAGAGAGAGAGAGAGAGAGAGAGAGAGAGAGAGAGAGAGAGAGAGAGAGAGAGTATCACACATATGGTAAGAGCGTACTATCCCACCATCACCGTGAGAGAGAGAGAGAGAGAGAGAGAGAGAGAGAGAGAGAGAGAGAGAGAGAGAGAGAGAGAGAGAGTTCAAGTATCACACAGATGGTAAGAGCAAATGTGGATATGTATTAAGTATTCGTTTTATACACACTGGTAAAGCTCACCTGATCTGTACCATATGTCTATTGAGACTTGTTTTGTTGATAACGTGATTTGTAAATAGTTGGAAGGAGGTGCAAGACATTGTATTGGTACATTTTAATTAAGGTAAAGATGCATGTGTATATTTTCATTTAAGTCATACAAGGTGTTTTTGTGATATGTATGTGTAATTTGCACAGGTGTGATTTGAGGCTACACTGGTGATACTAGTGAACTATACTAAATGTTGTACCTATGTTTATAAGACAAGTTACTTATGATCCATCAATAATATTTCAGGGGATGACTATGATTGCATGAATGAATGAATAAATGACTGCGTGTCCACTGCAATGATAATAAATGAACCCACTGTGGTTTTTGATGTGGACATAGCGTTACTGATTAGTCACAACTAGGTTGAAAAGAGAAAACCGCTACATTAACTCTTTGCATGCTGGGAAACGTGTGGACTATACACATTTCAAAAATAGCTGACGAAAAGTCAGTATAATGTCTTTTATTTCTCCCTGTAAAAATCACGAATACGTCTTGGAATTTCATTAGAATCGAGTCCTCTGTAGGCACGAACAGTACCCCACCCTCCCCGACGGGGAAAACATTGCAAGGTGATTTTGAACTGGTGTATAGTATTATGATTTATCACATACGAGACAAACCATGTAATTTCGTAATAGTTGCAGCCTGTAACTCTGTGACCCTCCCAGGCTGCAACTAATAAATTATATCAGCAACTACTGAAGTGATTTCGATGCGATAAAGCGCAGATACCGTAGCAAATTGACTGGCAACACCTGCCGATGTTTCCGTCCTCGTATATTTAGTCTTTCCCTGATTCATTGCACGCCATCCAAATAGCAGGTGCCCGTGACGTACTGTACTAACCGTGTTATTATCAGTAAATAACTTCGAACGTTGACAACATTTAAATAACAATTTTGGAATTGAATCGTGCGCTATTAACATTTCGTCAACTTTCGACGTCATTTACAGGAAAGATCACAGTTTCTGTAAATAGTTATCATGAAAATATCGCACACCGTTTTTGGTATAAACTCACACGTGGTTGTGATTAGAATAATGGGATTGTCGGTATTGTGACCAGTGTATATCCAGATCAGCATGTGCATCCACACAGTCTGATCAGGATCTGCACTGTTCGCCATTCCATCAATGAAATACATGTCATGCTTGTAACAAGCAATTTAGGTCGCTATCAGGTTACAAGAGTGTGTTATTTGATCAGGAGCTACACTGGTCACAATTCCCATAATCCCCATTTCTCCAGTAACAGTCACATATGCCGTAGGTTGTTAAACTGACTGGAGGCTCATAGTCTGTACGTACTTTTACCCGCCAATGCAGTGCGCATAAATAATGACGTCATGACGTCATGTATTCAAAACCGGAAGTCAATGTCGTTGAATTTCCAGCAAAAGAATGGAAGCCGTGCAGAAATCTGGAAGTAGAGGCAATGTAGATGATCTGGGATGTTCCAAAGATCGTATGTGTGCTTTCTCTGATGTAGACGTGTCAGGTTTTTGTCATTTTAGAACGTTCACTTCATTTTAATCCTAGTCTGTCACTGTTTAAGCAACGATAAGTTTATTTATATTTATAAACCGACTTCGTGACAATGCTTCTATACGCTATATACCAATATGCATGATCACGTGGTTACAACAACAGCAACAATGGCTGAAAGTGTTGAATGCCCACTCCAAAGTCAATATTATTTGATATTTTCTTAATAGGCAACGGGTTTTGAAGATTGAAGGACTTTGATGAAATATGGCGCAACAAACGGGTCTTCATGAGCTGCATTTTGTAGTCCCCGGAGTTCGGCACATACGTATGTCGTTTTTGCGAAGAATCGATTTCTGTGTCAGTAGACACGGAAATCGATTCTTCGCAAAAACGACAGAAGTTTGGGCCAAAGTACCGAGACAACCAACTTCTGGAAGTTTCAGTACTTGTCGTTGTTGTTGTAGCCACGTAATCATACACCTTGTATACGCGTCGTCCGTGGCATGTGGGCAATAATATCAACGTGTCGTATTTTCATTAACTTCTTTGTTCTTGTTTGATGCGTAGGCTTTCACTTTACCATCATGTACATGCGATTGGAGTTTTAACAGTCGATACTGTCCTGTCAAGTACTTGTACTCCTAGGCATTCGGCGTGTTTCGGCTTTCATCGGTATAACTCTATATATGGGCCGCGCCATACGAAAACCGGGCTTAATGACAACGTCATGAAAAGCGGTAAACGACGTCGGAAAAACGACGTTATCAAATTGTCTAGCGTCGCCGTAAAAGTTCATAGTTTGCCCTCCCATTTACGTTTACTGGTGTTAGTTAACATTAAATGTGAACAGAAAACGGAACATGATAACTTACTGAAACTTTCACTAATATGAGACGCGATACCTTATACCTCGGTACACATATTATGACGTCATGACTTGACGTCACGTACTTGTGACGTCATTGGACGTGAATACATGTTTGACGTTATGGCCATGGTATCGTGACAAAATATTATAGCAAGGATACTTGCACGAGTTGCTCGCAGCATCAATGACTTAGAAATGCTTCAGACGCTGTACATTGTCGTCTAACTGTCGTTCTTTGACATGTTTACTCTTTTTCGTCGGTTGTCCTTATGAATTCAAAATGGTGAACTCATAATTTAAATGGCTACATATCAGCGAAGTCTTCGCTTACACTGCACTTTGATTCCTAAATAATCTTAAATATGAACAACCTAGTGTATGCCAACGATATTACCATCTATTATCTTGGTGAATTGAGACTTTTTGAACAATTATATCCAGTACTTAGCGAATGATATGCCATTTAATGCCACTCATTTTATCATAAATGGAGGTAGACACGCAGCTATATAATGACATAAATATCCGGGGTTTGTATTGAATTTAAAATAATTGGAAATGTGATGGTCATAAACTTGCTTTTGTAGTCGAAAGTGCTTGTGTAGTATCAAATCATCAGTTTATCACTTGACTGCATACTAATGTAGACCAGGCGGTGGTAATGAGATCCTCAAGAAAGACACACGGCGACAATTATAAGGTATCAAGCTACCAAATCTGCCCGGTATCGTGTTTTATCACAAAGTTAATGTTATAAGCGGCCTTCTGTCTACTTTAAAATATGTCGTCGCATACGAAATGTTAAATGATGTCGCTATCATTCCCCAAAATTATTTCAGACAGCAGCGAACAACAGGGAAACGCCTCACTCTGCCTTATTTGAAACTTATTCATACGAAATTACGTTACTTGGGCCGCAATCCAAAACATAACGTTACATTAGCAACTGCAACACGAGCCATAAACATTATTTTCATACTTTGTCTTGGCCTAATGGGAGACACTTGGCCAGGCTACGAAATATCCAAATTTGGTTGACATGCGATCAAAGATGACAAATATATAGGACTTGTCCGGACCAACACCCCACTTATACGCCGTTGATAAAAACGTCGTAATTTCGACGTCATTGATCTAAAACGTCATATAAGTTTTTACAACGCGTCATAAAACTACTTCTAAAAGTAGAAAAAGTCGATGGCGCGCCATCGCAATATACCCACTTTCCCCAAATGTTAAGTCCGAAAGGGGGATGTAATCCATGATGGAGGGTAGGATAAAAAATCCGAATTCACTTTGCGCATCAGCACTTCAAAACGAAGCTACGAACCAAATATCAGACGTGTAGGTATTAAGGTGAAAAAGTTTTTCGAGTTACAAGGAAAAAATGGGAAATTCTGAGTCCTAAAGGGGGAGAGATATTCCATGATGGAGGGTCGGTATGAAAAATCCGAATTCACTTTGCGCATGTGCATCAAAAAGATAACGAAGCTACATAGCAAATATGAGGCGCGTAGGTATGAAGGTAAAAGTTTTTTCCGAAAAAGTTTTTACAAGATGAAATTCTGAGTCGGAAGGAGGTGGGTTATTCGATGATGGGAAAGGTCGGAAAGGGGGAGGTAATCGATGATGGAGGGTCGGATCAAAAATGGGAATTAACTTTGCGCATCTGCACATGATAACGAAGGTACATACTAAATATCAGGAGCATAGGTATGAAGGTGAAAACGTTTTTCGAGTTACAAGGAAACAATGGGAAATTCTGAGTCCGAAAGGGGGAGATAATCCATGATGGAGGGTCGGATGAAAAATCCGAATTCACTTTGCGCATGTGCACATGATAACGAAGCTACATAGCAAATATGAGGCGCGTAGGTATGAAGGTGAAAAAGTTTTTCGAGTTACAAGGAAAAAATGGGAAATTCTGAGTCGGAAAGCTGGAGGTAATCGATGATGGAGGGTCGGATCAAAAATGGGAATTCACTTTGCGCATCTGCACATGATAACGAAGGTACATACTAAATATCAGGCGCATAGGTATGAAGATGAAAAAGTTTTTCGAGTTACAAGGAAAAATTGGGAAATTCTGAGTCCGAAAGGGGGAGATAATCCATGATGGAGGGACGGATGAAAAATCCGAATTCACTTTGCGCATCTGCACATGATAATGAAGCTACATAGCAAATATGAGGCGCGTAGGTATGAAGGTGAAAAAGTTTTTCGAGTTACAAGGAAAAAATGGGAAATTCTGAGTCCGAAAGGGGGAGATAATCCATGATGGAGGGTCGGATGAAAATCCGAATACACTTTGCGCATCTGCACATGATAACGAAGCTACATAGCAAATATGAGGCGCGTAGGTATGAAGGTGAAAAAGTTTTTCGAGTTACAAGGAAAAAATGGGAAATTCTGAGTCGGAAAGGGGGAGATAATCCATGATGGAGGGTCGGATGAAAAATCCGAATTCACTTTGCGCATCTGCACATGATAACGAAGCTACATAGCAAATATGAGCGCGTAGGTATGAAGGTGAAAAAGTTTTTTTCGAGTTACAAGGAAAAAAATGGGAAATTCTGAGTCCGAAAGGGGGAGATAATCCATGATGGAGGTTCGGATGAAAAATCCGAATTCACTTTGCGCATCTGCACATGATACGAAGCTACATAGCAAATATGAGGCGCGAGGTATGAAGGTGAAAAAGTTTTTCGAGTTACAAGGAAAAAAAAAATGGGAAATTCTGAGTCCGAAAGGGGGAGATAATCCATGATGGAGGGTCGGATCAAAAATCCGAATTCATTTTGCGCATCTGCACATGAGAACGAAGCTACATAGCAAATATGAGGCGCGTAGGTATGAAGGTGAAAACGTTTTTCGAGTTACAAGGAAAAAATGGGAAATTCTGAGTCGGAAAGGGGGAGGTAATCGATGATGGAGGGTCGGATCAAAAATGGGAATTCACTTTGCGCATCTGCACATGATAACGAAGGTACATACTAAATATCAGGCGCATAGGTATGAAGGTGAAAAAGTTTTTCAAGTTACAAGGAAAAAATGGGAAATTCTGAGTCCGAAAGGGGGAGATAATCCATGATGGAGGGTCGGATGAAAAATCCGAATTCACTTTGCGCATCTGCACATGATAACGAAGCTACATAGCAAATATGAGGCGCGTAGGTATGAAGGTGAAAAAGTTTTTCGAGTTACAAGGAAAATATGGGAAATTCTGAGTCCGAAAGGGGGAGATAATCCATGATGGAGGGTCGGATGAAAAATCCGAATAAACTTTGCCCATCTGCCCATGATAACGAAGCTACATAGCAAATATGAGGCGCGTAGGTATGACGGTGAAAAAGTTTTTCGAGTTACAAGGAAAAAATGGGAAATTCTGAGTCCGAAAGGGGGAGATAATCCATGATGGAGGGTCGGATGAAAAAGCCGAATTCACTTTGCGCATCTGCACATGATAACGAAGCTACATAGCAAATATGAGGCGCGTAGGTATGAAGGTGAAAAAGTTTTTCGAGTTACAAGGAAAAAATGGGAAATTCTGAGTCCGAAAGGGGGAGATAATCCATGATAGAGGGTCGGATCAAAAATCCGAATTCATTTTGCGCATCTGCACATGAGAACGAAGCTACATAGCAAATATGAGGCGCGTAGATATGAAGGTGAAAAAGTTTTTCGAGTTACAAGGAAAAAATGGGATATTCTGAGTCGGAAAGGGGGAGGTAATCGATGATGGAGGGTCGGATCAAAAATGGGAATTCACTTTGCGCATCTGCACATGATAACGAAGGTACACACTAAATATCAGGCGCGTAGGTATGAAGGTGAAAAAGTTTTTCGAGTTACAAGGAAAAAATGGGAAATTCTGAGTCCGAAAGGGGGAGACTGCACATGATAATGAAGCTACATAGCAAATATGAGGCGCGTAGGTATGAAGGTGAAAAAGTTTTTCGAGTTACAAGGAAAAAATGGGAAATTCTGAGTCCGAAAGGGGGAGATAATCCATGATGGAGAGTCGGATGAAAAATCCGAATTCACTTTGCGCATCTGCACATGATAACGAAGCTACATAGCAAATATGAGGCGCGTAGGTATGAAGGTGAAAAAGTTTTTCGAGTTACAAGGAAAAAATAAAGGGAAATTCTGAGTCCGAAAGAGGGAGATAATCCATGATGGAGGGTCGGATGAAAAATCCGAATTCACTTTGCGCATCTGCACATGATAACGAAGCTACATAGCAAATATGAGGCGCGTAGGTATGAAGGTGAAAAAGTTTTTCGAGTTACAAGGAAAAAATGGGAAATTCTGAGTCCGAAAGGGGGAGATAATCCATGATGGAGGGTCGGATGAAAAATCCGAATTCACTTTGCGCATCTGCACATGATAACGAAGCTACATAGCAAATATGAGGCGCGTAGGTATGAAGGTGAAAAAGTTTTTCGAGTTACAAGGAAAAAATGGGAAATTCTGAGTCCGAAAGGGGGAGATAATCCATGATGGAGGGTCGGATCAAAAATCCGAATTCATTTTGCGCATCTGCACATGAGAACGAAGCTACATAGCAAATTAAGAAGGTGGAAAAGTTTTTCGAGTTACAAGGAAAAAATGGGAAATTCTGAGTCGGAAAGGGGGAGGTAATCGATGATGGAGGGTCGGATCAAAAATGGGAATTCACTTTGCGCATCTGCACATGATAACGAAGGTACATACTAAATATCAGGCGCATAGGTATGAAGGTGAAAAAGTTTTTCGAGTTACAAGGAAAAAATGGGAAATTCTGAGTCCGAAAGTGGGAGATAATCCATGATGGAGGGTCGGATGAAAAATCCGAATTCACTTTGCGCATCGCTCATGATAACGAAGCTACATAGCAAATATGAGGCGCGTAGGTATGAAGGTGAAAAAGTTTTTCGAGTTACAAGGAAAAAATGGGAAATTCTGAGTCCGAAAGGGGGAGATAATCCATGATGGAGGGTCGGATGAAAAATCCGAATTCACTTTGCGCATCTGCACATGATAACGAAGCTACATAGCAAATACGAGGCGCGTAGGTATGAAGGTGAAAAAGTTTTTCGAGTTACAAGGAAAAAATGGGAAATTCTGAGTCCGAAAGGGGGAGATAATCCATGATGGAGGGTCGGAACAAAAATCCGAATTCATTTTGCGCATCTGCACATGAGAACGAAGCTACATAGCAAATATGAGGCGCGTAGGTATGAAGGTGAAAAAGTTTTTCGAGTTACAAGGAAAAAATGGGAAATTCTGAGTCGGAAAGGGGGAGGTAATCGATGATGGAGGGTCGGATCAAAAATGGGAATTCACTTTGCACATCTGCACATGATAACGAAGGTACATACTAAATATCAGGCGCATAGGTATGAAGGTGAAAAAGTTTTTCGAGTTACAAGGAAAAAATGGGAAATTCTGAGTCCGAAAGGGGGAGATAATCCATGATGGAGGGTCTGATGAAAAATCCGAATTCACTTTGCGCATCTGCACATGATAACGAAGCTACATAGCAAATATGAGGCGCGTAGGTATGAAGGTGAAAAAGTTTTTCGAGTTACAAGGAAAAAATGGGAAATTCTGAGTCCGAAAGAGATAATCCATGATGGAGGGTCGGATGAAAAATCCGAATTCACTTTGCGCATCTGCACATGATAACGAAGCTACATAGCAAATATGAGGCGCTGTAGGTATGACGGTGAAAAAGTTTTTCGAGTTACAAGAAACGTGACGGACGTACGGACGGACGTACGGACGGACGTACGGACGTACGGACATACGGACGGACGGACACTCGTAACGAAAACAATATACCCATTTTTTTCCCCAAAAAAAAGTGGGTATAATGAAACATAATTGGGATACATTGATAATTTTGGCGGAATATGGCTTTTAAAAGATGTACAATTCAGAATACTCGAAAAGTAAAAACTGAAAATGTTGTCATTAAGCGCGGGTTAGCACGGCGCGGCTCATATATTTTTGGCGTTCGTAGTTGTGCAAAAAGTACACACAAGATAATGTTGACTTTGCCCAAGGTTACGTGTCGTTTGTCAATTATTCACTAATAGTATAAAATTATACATACACTACTTAAAAAATCAACCTACATGGCAGCCTATTCGTTTACTACTCCATTACGTTTAAACGTTCTTATTGACGTTGAAGTCGCCCGTTATTGTTAACGTCGTAATTGCGACGTCATTGAGCTAAAACGTCGTTTGCGATTCTACCACGTGTTACAAAAATACATGTAACATGAAAAATAATTGAGATACAGTGATAGTTTTTGTGGTATATGACTTTTAAAAGATGCTGTATTCAGAATATGCAAAAAAGTGAAAAATGATTGTTTTGTCATTAAGCCCGGTTTTCGCATGACGCGGCCCATATATATATATGAACACGGCTTCTAACTTTGCTCGGACACGACCTCGTATTATAACAAAATAACATGTTTAATATTGTAATTTTCTATGCATTCTATGTATTTCTGCAGGATAATGATAATTATCAAATGATCATATGAACGTGCCACTACAATATTGACGTTAGAGCCGTAAACACATTATTTCATTTGTTATGATACGAGGTTGTGTCCGACCTAGGAAAAGGAGCTGTAATTCGATATTATTTGCATAAATTTGTTCTAACTATGTCATTTTAGCAAGATAACAATAATTGTCAAATGAAAATGTGCACCTTCCGCCAAAATATTCACATTAGCGTTAATAATATCGCGTAATGTATTGTAACGGAAATGGTACCATGTGTAATCATGAGTTGAATGTGGATATAAATATACCGATCGAGAGCATCGTGCTCCGGTAGCGCAGTTGGTTAGCGCGTCCCGCTGGTATTGGGAAGGTCTCGGGTTCGATCCCCGGTCGGTGCACATTTTTTCCTTTGCATTTCCCCTATCCGGTTACATTTGGGGGCTCGTCCAACCCTCATGAGTGTCGGTGGGCTCTCTAGAGGGGTGAACTTGGGGTGAGTTTCTTCGTAATTGACGAAACTCAAAGATAACGGGGGAGGAGTGTAACGGAAATGGTACCATGTGTAATCATGAGTTGAATGTGGATATAAATATACCGATCGAGAGCATCGTGCTCCGGTAGCGCAGTTGGTTAGCGCGTCCCGCTGGTATTGGGAAGGTTCCGGGTTCGATCCCCGGTCGGTGCACATTTTTTCCGTTGCATTTCCCTATCCGGTTACAGTATTATGATACGAGGTCGTGTCTGACCAAAGTTAGAAGCCTTGTTCATATATATAAAGTGATACCGATGAAAGCCGAAACACGCCGAATGTCTGTGCTTGTACTGGTATTCATTGAATGTTCCTACTGTTTGTTCCACGATATCCTACCGACCTACCGAGTCTGTTGGCCATGAAACACATTAAATCACCAATATATCCAACCTTACTTTTTCGTAAATATGAAAAGTCACCCTCCCCTTTATTGATTTTTTGGTTTAAAAAATGTCAAAATTTATTTCATGATTTGATGAATTCCAAATGGCAGAAGCGCTGGGATGATTGTGATGTGGGCGCACCTTCCTTTTACCTACCGGGCGCATATGTATTGCGGAAAATGGGACGCAGGTATCACAGTTGATTTTCATCCCAGCGTCACACAAAGCCCGAAGCGAGATAAACCTGTCAAACTCGTCTTCATCGTCCTAAACCAATGATGACAGGCTACATCGTGAATTATTATACTGCAAAGATACATGTATACCCAACAGTAAGCCCCCTTTGTGAATGTGGAGAAGAAGAGACAATAACCACTACCTGATGACCTGCGGCAGGTTTGCAGACTACAGGGAACATTTGACACATGCCAACGTCTTCAGAACCGGAATCACTAGTTGCGAACGGTAACTCTTGCAATCTACTCCCGTACCGTCCGTAGCGTAATTGCAAGAGTTACCGTTTGCAACTACGGAATCACCGACCTGAATGAGGAACTATGATTGTCATTCAGTGCTGAACATTACCCGTATCGATAGTTCTGACTCAAAATGTTGGAGCTAATATCAGTATGTGTCAAGTCAACTGACAGATTTTCATACAATGTCCGAGTTGTCACCTGCCATATAGTGTCTTTGACACTAATACAAGACTAAAAGAATGTGTCACTTTCCATAATTTTCCTCGTCACTCTCCAGCTCTGTTTTGCCCCATGTTAAATTTTCACAGAACAATATTTTCTGGCAATAAAATCATTTTTTTTATGGAATTCCACCAAATAAAAAAATGGCGTGGGTGATTTTTGTTATTGATGAAAAAGTACTTACATTTAAATATATATGTTTTAGACTTAATGTGTTTATTATCCAAACGTTTGTCGCCACTAAAGGCATACTATCCCACATCTTTAGAAACCAACAGAATGGAGAGAAATATAAATTGATATGAACACTACATAATTGTCACTGAATGCCTAATAAATAAGAAATGTCAACATTTTTATATGGAATATGGTAGATCTACTTAAAGTACGTTCACTTCTGGCATACAGTTCATGAAGTGAACATGTTCCATTTGGTCAGACCACGTGTTGCTGGCAGCCATCTTGACAGCAATGGGATTGAGATTGCAAACAATTAATAGGCCAAACTGATGCCGTCGGACAGACGACTACTGCAACCTATTTCACAAAAATTGCAACTTTGAAGGAGAATTTTAAATTTGTTAATTTTTATTATACTGAACTTATTACATTTTCACAGCCATTTTGTAATGTAATAAATTCAGTGTAATAATTATGCATACTTGTAATCATCAAATATATGCAGCCGTTATTTCTATATGAAATAATGCATTTCGGGAAAAATGATTACTCCTTCAAATTACACTTAGCTAGATAACTATGCTGATCAATTTTGCTGTTCTACGCTTTTTTTTTCGATGGGTCTCCAAACATAATTAATATGCCTTTCGTGGAGGTTTTTGTTTTACATGGCACATTTTATTAGCCGATCTATTTATAGATCGGCTATTTATAGGTTAGAAGACACCAAATGGTGCGAAACCGCCCAGGGTGTATGCAAAAGTAGTCCGGTATAAAAAAATAGTGCGGGTGTTTTGAGGTCACAGACACCGTTTGCTTGCAAATCTTGATCCATTACTACCCAGTTTCACTTGAGGAACATTTTGGGGTGCCTTCAACACCAGTTTTCAGCATATTTGTAGCATTTAAAAGAAAACACTGACCCTGTTGGTCACTTGATGTAAACGGAGTTTCCGTGGCCACCAAAAAAATGTACACAATATTGGAGGATATGACAAGGTTGGATTTTTCTTTCTTAGGAGTAAGTGAACCTATTGTTTAGTTCATGCAGAACCAGTACAGACTGGCTGCAGGTCATGTACAAGTGGGTCCCACAGCATCCATACGAATAGTGAAAGTAGGAGAGACTGGCCTTATTGGATGGCATTCGGTTAAATTATATAGTAAAACTATTTGGTGGTGTCTAACCTATAAGGTGTGCCTAGGCCCTATGTGAGATATGTTTGTTTGTAGAATTTGAAGTTGGAAGTTTATGTTTCTGTAGCTATGTCTCTGGGAACATAATTTTAAAGTTACTGCGACAAGAATAATCGAGCGGACTCCGCGATGCAACATATTTGTTCTTTTTGTATCTCAGACGGACAGTTATCGGCTTCAAAATCTTCTAAAATCTTGATTTCTCAGCTTTATTTAGTGAAATATAATAAACCAGTGTATGCAAATTACCTGTAGGTGATTGGGCTTGGAATGTGACAGAAATATACACCGAAACAGTGATTATAGTGTGTTTTTCATTTTTTTTCATTGATATTGGCTTGCTGATGGACAATTAAGAAGTTATGGAAAGTGGCGCGACATCGCGACGCTGTTCCAAAATTTGCCAAAATTAGGCGTAAGTGTATTGTTTTCGCATATCGGTATAGTACCAAGACACTAGTACTCAGAAAACATTGTTTTTCCTTTATTTCCTCCTGTGTTATAAAGCAAATTTCTTGACTGACCGTTCCAAGCCAGTACCCTTTTGTCTGTCGACCATTCCAGAGTGGCATACATGTTGGTATAGTTTCAGTGATGAGTCTGTATATGTAGAATGGTTAGCTATAACACTATTTAGGGTAATGTTATGTGATTTTATGGAGATTTGTGCTTTTAATTCATCATCTATTAAAATTCTCCATAGTTCGTAGTAGTAGCTCAAATTAAGGCAGAATGTGGACAGTCACATGGTGGAGTTACACAGCTGCTGTGTGACAACCATTTGAGTATTTGCTCCAAACTTGGTACTGTATCCAGGAATAGAAGCTACTTTTTGAATAGTGAATATTGTAGAATGATTTGTAGTGGGACTGGTACACTTATAGGTTAGAAGACACCAAATGGTGCGAAACCGCCCAGGGTGTATGCAAAAGTAGTCCGGTATAAAAAAATAGTGCGGGTGTTTTGAGGTCACAGACACCGTTTGCTTGCAAATCTTGATCCATTACTACCCAGTTTCACTTGAGGAACATTTTGGGGTGCCTTCAACACCAGTTTTCAGCATATTGTAGCATTTAAAAGAAAACACTGACCCTGTTGGTCACTTGATGTAAACGGAGTTTCCGTGGCCAAAAAAATGTACACAATATTGGAGGATATGACAAGGTTGGATTTTTCTTTCTTAGGAGTAAGTGAACCTATTGTTTAGTTCATGCAGAACCAGTACAGACTGGCTGCAGGTCATGTACAAGTGGGTCCCACAGCATCCATACGAATAGTGAAAGTAGGAGAGACTGGCCTTATTGGATGGCATTCGGTTAAATTATATAGTAAAACTATTTGGTGGTGTCTAACCTATTGGTTATCCATTTGTTTGTGAAAAAGTTTGTAACCACCCTTTTCTCCTATATTCGGTAATCTACAAACGCGAAATTTGTTGTATCACTTCCAAACTACATCAACCGGATAATTTTTCATTTTTGGCCATTATCTCTGTTTAAAACTTTAAATATAGCGAAATAACACAATTTGGCTATAAATAAACGTTTTAACAACAAGAGTTCGGTAAACTGGCTATAAATAAACGTTTTAAAAATAACTACAAGAGTTCGGTAAACTAAAGTTAGGCGGGTTGCCTTCTAGTCCCTGGGTAATTTGTACGAATAGGTGCTGGCGTCTATTTTTAGATGGCACTGTAACCAATAGCTCCGGTAGCTCCGGTAGCTCCGCCCACTCGCGTGCTGCCACAGAATTCGGACAAACACACAGTGACTACAACTTTGTGTATTGCGGAGTGTAATTTGTTGATAAATAGAGCATACAGTACAGGTTTTACGCTGGAATATTTCGCAACATACTGGTGACAACAAAACATTGCTGTTTCACGAACCCTGAAACCCGGTGAAGACAAATACTTTATTGGATTGATTTGGGAACGGGTTTCCAAAACCTGCACAAAATCGAGAACAATGTCAATGCTGGGTACAGAACTGTGGTCGAAAATATTTTACCATTGACAATGTTACCAGAGACACCTACATATGTTCGATGCACTTTGTGGGTGGACGAAGCCCGACAGCTGAATATCCCGAACCCATAAAATGTGGAACACAGGTACATTAGGCCTATTACTTATTGAATATCGATCACCAAAGCAGATCAAACTGGAAAGATCGGATATACTTATTTTGCTCAAATATACCAGCATATAGAGAAATTATTAACACATTAGAATGTTTTATAAACTTGTGGCTTGTTCATTTACATTTGACTACCATAAGTATTGCTATGATCAGATATTAATTATAGCTAAATATAACTGGGAGAATTTGATTGGGGAGGAAATCAACACTTCTCTCACTTTTCTCTGAGATTCCGTAACTACTAAAGTGTGGACATATATTGAACCCTGCTGTGCATGACTTTTCATTTATTTCTCTGATCTTCTGTTGTTTTCTCTGATTTTCTGTTCTTTTCTGAACATATTATAAGTATGGAGATTATAACATTTTACCATCACATGTGATCACGTGATATGCAATGTGCCGGGGGGGGGGGTGGGGGTGGGCGGGGTGGGGAAGGGGAGGTGGAGGTGGGGGAAGGCACTACAGGAATAAAAGTAACATTTTCCGAGAATGTGTCAGGTTTATTAAGTCCAGTACCGTCGGTACAATATCTGCTATCTTATTTTGTTGGGTTTCTTGGACATTAATGTCAGGTGACAATGTCTGTTCATGATCGCGTAGCACACAACTATAGCCAATAATGATTAAATGCCTGATTTACAGTGAAACTCCGATTTAGATTTAGAGAGGTTTTACTGTAGTTTGACTTTTAAAATAATATATATCCCCAATAAAGTCTCAAACAATGCCGTTTGTTCATTATAATTACATTCAAGATGATTAAGATGTATTTGTGATTGTTTTTCCAAATTCCAACAGAAAATGCTCACCAATACTCGCGTTCCTTCATTCAGAGACATAACGTAAACTCCTTGATTCATTTTATGACGTTTTGCGTCAAAATCAGTGACGTAGCGTTGAGTAAAAAAATGGTAGACAACAGAACGTTGTTCCAAGCAAATGGCAAGTTAACAAATGCTGGGTCATGAGACAAAGGCAAGTATTTCCTCTCAATAGTGTGAAATGTTGTATCGATTTAAAGGTACATGCCCACTAAGTAGGCACAAAATGTTCTGTATAGGAATTAAATAATTGTATGCTTGTGTCACTATTCCATCAGTTCTATTAGTTACGAGTGTCCGCTATACAGATATAATCATTCAGTAATATTAGTTTACTGATAGTGATGCGCGGTGGTATCAGACTATTGTCATATGCAAATGAGGCATGATATTTTTTAATTATTTGTACTAATTAAATGTGTCACCTGAAACAATAATATGTTCGCCAGATTATTAAATATGATCATTGCACATCAAAATATAAATACGGAACCTAAATAGTAATGTCCATTAAAAGTTTAAGGAAACACAGCTATCGCCCCGATATCAGTGTGGAAATTTTCGTCTAATATAAAATGTATAATATTGCCATTCCATACGTGTCGTAATGGTGAATGAATGTTTATTTTGCCAGAAAATGTCTTGGATGATGTTTCAGATATACAGAACATGTTGTGCCTACTGAGTGGGCATGTACCTTTAAAAATGTCAACTGTCCTGGAATTTATTATAAATGTATGAGCTCAGATTGGGTACTCGCAACCAATGAACATCCTCAAACTCGTGCTTAACATCGGGAGTTGGACTTATTACAGCGTACCTGGTGGTCGACTACGGCGAGATGCTGCACCATGTGGATGACACGCGCTTTCAATGTCGACGAGGGGGTGAATACCACGCTAGCCTCAACTTCCGTTGTGAGCGGGATGGGGAGTGTGTCTTTAGCCAACAGTCGTCGCCGCGCCGATTGCGGTGGCCTTGAGTGCGGTCGCATCAGGGACAGGCCTGCTTTGCATGAAGAGCAGACTGGTGGCCCGCAAGCTCGAGGCCAAGAGTCGCAAGCACGACCGAATACCAGTTCATGCGAGGTCGAAGAAAAACAGTATCGACGTTATCGTGTCGAAAGCAATAGCCGACAACGATATATCAGATAGTGAGCAAACAGTGGTCGTCGAATAGATGGCCAGGTACCAGGAGTTAAAAGGTGCGATCCGGTCCAAGGCCCACCCGCAGGTTTTGGGAGATGACGACGTAAAACAACTCGTCATGGAGGGGATGGGCCGACGAAAGGCGAACTCTTCCCGCCCGCCTCGGGACGTAATATGCTTGTTCGCTTGTCTGCAGCAGCAGCAGCAGGAGGTCCCGCCGCCATACTGTCAGAGCGCCATAGTTTTGTCGGCGTCCCCATTATGCTATTGAGCACTGCCCAGGATTTATTTTTTCCAGACTGCACCACCATGTTTCAGTGCCTGTGTCCCCCACTGCCCACTGTTGTTGTAACCACGTGATCATGCACATTGATAATGGGAGCAAGCTAACATTGCATTGTGATGGAAGTGTTTTGAAGCCATATTAAACTACAGTTACACTGTCCTGTACATATTCTATGTTTACAATTGTCACTAGAATAATGCTTAATTGAGTTAACCTTAGCTTCAAGTTATATACAAAAAATATGTGGCTTATGGGTTAGCGACCAGTGAAGATCCAGATAAGCCTGTGTATCCGCACAGTCATGATTCTAACATTGTCAAGCAATAGGCTACAGGAGTGTGCTGTGCTGTTTGATCCGGAGCTATTTTGGTCAGAAAACCCATAAGCCCCACTTTTCCAGTCACAGCTACATACATGTAATTCACTAGCGAGAGAATTTATGAATACAGTTCAGATTAACCCTCCAATCCTAAACAAGGGCTAATCCCTTCGCTGGCAGCCTTGATAATAATAATAATAAAAAACAAGAATTCCGCCAAGGAGGGTATCGCGCCTGTTTAGGCATTTAACAGTAACATGATCATGGGCATGTGCTAAAGTAAGCATCATAAAAACCGTCGGATAAGTGCATGCTTAAAACACGTAAAAAATCAAGGTTGAAGAAGCTTTTTGACAAAACTAATGGTTAAGTGTTTCCAATGCCATGTGAAGGTCAAAAAGGTAATGGTCATGTTAATTGCAGCAGGACTGTGTTCAAAATGCAATCTGTCAAGTAATATTAAAGTTATATCATGATGAACAAACTTGTACAAACTTTTTGACGCAAAAAAAAAGGCTAAGTGTTTCCGCAAAAATGCGTAGGTAAAAAACGGTCAAGTTCATGTTAATGGTGGCGTGAGTGTGTTCCAAATGTTTACATATATCAAGTGTCTAAATATTGAAGCAATCTGTCAAGTAATATTAAAATTATACCATGATGAAGAAGCTTGTACAAACTTTTTGACGCAAAAAAAATGGCTACGTGTTTCCGCAAAAATATGAAGGTCAAGGTGATGTTAATAGCGGTATGAGTGTGTTCCAAATGCTCACATGTATCAAATGAAGCAATCCGTCAAGTAATATTAAAGTTATACCATGATGACGAAACTTGTACAAACTTTTTGACATTTTGGCCGACGACGGAAAAAGTGGCGACTTCTGCTAAAGCAGGCGCGACAAAAACTTTAAGTTTTTTGCCTCAGTGACCTTGACCTTGGGTCGGACATGAGTCGTATGCAAAACAAAGCACCATCCCTAGACACATATTGTGGCCAAATATTATCAAAATCGGTGAAGCGTTCAGGAGTTTGAAAAATGAAAGGTGTTACTGCATACATACGTACATGTAGATTTTCCGACAAATACATTTGTCCCAAAATGATTTTCAGACTAGTCTATAAAAAGCTTTTTTTTCTAAAACAAGCAAATTTAGAAAACCAAAGCGCGAGTTGTACGATCACCACGAGGGCGACGACGAGCCCTAATTTCTCCTCCTCGTGGGTTGTAGTTCCCGCTCCTGTTCCAATTCTTCCAATGTCTCCAATCGCGATTGGTGTGTTGATGATTGGATTGGGTGAACTGGTGGAACCCAATTCGTGAATTGGGGGTGCATCCAATTCGTGAATTGGGGGTACTGGGGTGGGTGTATCCTATTCTTCCAATCGCGATTGGATTGGGGTTTTTATGAAATTGGTTCCACTTACAACCTCAACACTGTTGAACCCGACCGTCTTGGGGGTGCGCTTGATGATATCCGTGTTCACGTTATCGTTGTAGCCGATTTTTTTATTGGCGGTGGCAATAACGATCTGATTATTGTAACCGTCAACCGGGTCGTCTCGTAGTATCATATTGCTCGGCGCCATTTAACGTCTCGATACCGCTTGGTCCCCGCCGGGAGGTCCACCGGGAGGTCCACCGGAGATGAGATGGTGTCCTCGACATTGACCAAGAACTGTTCAAACGCCTTCCCGTCGCCTATTATAGAACTGCGCACTTGCGCCTGTGCGCCGAGGGTGGCCCAGACGTATGTGCGAATGGAATCGTTGAGGCGGGTAACCCCAGCCCTGGTGAACCCCTTTCCCCTATCCCAAATGAAAGCTCCCCAGCCGATCTCGACGTGTTCGCTTTGTTCTATGTTGTAGATATGGATTATGTCAGCTTCAGATGGAAATTCTTTACACCCGGCAAAAGTACAGTGTACTGGTGGATCTGAAGACGCGCCGAATGTCATAGTGTTTGAATCGAAACTTCCCCCATTGCGGGTTACGATATTGTTGTTTAGAAATACATCGCCTAACTCACCACTTTTAGTAACTGTTTTCTGTTTCCAGTCGGTATTTTTAGAAATCTGAAATTCGGCACATATTCTTTCGTAGGATTTGTGGTCGTACGGGCTGTATAGAGGGTCCCATTTATACTCTTGGGGTATTTCACTTTGAGAATCCTCCTAATAGTGTAGTAAACGCGAAAAGTATAAACACTTTCGCAGAAAGCGCTCTCATTATGCTCCATGTGGTTTATGTAAGAGACACCACACCCGGTTGTGGCACACCACACCCGGTTGTGGCACACCACACATCAAAATTTAACTGGTTCAGCCAAAGCTGCATCGGTGTTGCTTTCCACGCGTCTAGGGTTTCTTGGGTAGTAATTTTGGGCAGCCTATAATTATCAAATATGTTTGAAAAAGTTGTATCAAATCCGGTGTCTTCGTTTACTCTTATTGTTTGGTTTATTAGCTTTCTAATTAAGTAGTGGATTCCTACCGTTAAGTAATACACACCTCCCCCAGCGTACTTTGCCTTTGAATTGAAGCTAAATGCCTTGGTATACAACGACATTTTAATCGGAGTTTATTATGTTTGCTACTATCACTAATGTTCAAAAAGAGAGTTGTGAACTTCAGAAGTCAATCGACAACTGCTGCGGAAAACGCCGGGTAGGCCTCAGATCAATCACCTTCACGGCTGGGTGGCAGAATGTGGGAACGAGCGAAGGGTTTTACTATGTGAAGGATGGACAACAAGTAAATGTTAAGCTGCCTCCCGGACTGTGGGGAGCAAGACAGCTCATAGACTTTGTTTCCACCGAGCTTGACGGTATAGTCAACCTCACAGTATCGAAGGCTACCGGACTTGCAACAATGACCATCGGCCCAGACAGCCAGATAATGACCTCCCCGATGTTGGGTATTCGATTCGGGTTTGGAGAGACATACTCCGCGAATAAAGGCTTGTTTGTCCCGGGTGAGTACGTCGGTGATAACCCGGTGGACTTCGCCTTCACGAAAACTCTCCGGGTGCACCTGGATCGGGTGAACACATCGTACAACACGGTAGACGGATCTCCCAGCACATTACTGAAAACCGTGCAAGCCAGTGATTGTTTCTTTGGGGAGACTGTGACCTTGCCCCGAGATGAAAGTTTTGGAATCGGGACATATCCACCAATTTACGGTCTCTATTCTTGATGATCAAACGAGAGAGTTAAAAAATTATTACCCGATTTCGGTCGTCCTAGAAATTTCAAATGAATTCAAAGAATTAGACTCAAGTTCGTAATATAATTTATAACAACCAACATTATGAGTATATACGGACCAGGTAGTTCTTCCAATTCCAATCGCGATTGGGTGACAGATATAAATTCAAAGAATCCGAGTAACAACCCAATCGAGATTGGAGATCCCGACGGATCCAACACCACAGGTGATTTTTGAACTACCGGAAAAACAAAGGCCTTGATCAATACGACTATATCGGAGGCCACACACGCGATTCGCAGGAGTATATCACAGCTTAGAGTAGACGTCCTGACGGCGACTGCACAAGTTCGCGAAGAGGCACATGCAGGACTTAAGGATCTCGGCGGAAAAATAATCCAAGTTGAGAAAGAGGATCATGCATCACTTACTGAACTAGGCGTGAAAATAACCGTATTTTGGGAAAAGGCCCATAAAGAGTTTATGGAAGTTTCCGATAAACTGAAACGTGTTCGTAAAGACGCTCACAAAGCACTTGAGGATACCTCTGAAAAGGTTCGTGCTGAGGCCCATACCGCTATCGAGGAGCTTGCCACATTGTTGGACACATCTGTAGAGCAATTTAAGTTATTGCACCGCATAAAACCCATCATCACAGTTTGGGCTGAGAAGCGGGGCCCATTGAATGAGGGGGTCTATGAATATTCCTTTGGTGCCAAAGCGAGCAATATATATGGGGGATACGTCATGACATCTCCAGGTACACTTCTACGAATGGCAGTCTGTTCGGTTAATGCTAAGGGTAAACCAGTGGGCGCGGTCATCGTAAATCTCGTACTGGATGAGGAAGAACGGGCGGTTGGAGTGACTAAGCTCGCTGGACAGAGTTCAGCGGTGGTTTTGTTCGCCGGTGACGATCCAATTAGACTTTCCGAAGGTAGTGTTATTAACTTTTGTTACGACAATCGCTGACCCAGCGAGTTCTTCCACTGTTGTGAAATTTTTGATTGAACTAAATTTGTAAAATTTAAATATGAACGAATCACCGCTTCCGAGCACGCTAAAAGTTTTGGCGAAATAAGTTCAGATTTTAGGTTGGAAAATGCCGTAGAGATGCAGAATATTCTAAAACAAGAGGGGGAAACTCGGAAAATGACTGCTAAAATAGACGCGCGGCAAACATAGTGGAGGGGGCGAGCGCCGTGCTGGCAGCAATTTATATAATGGGTGGGGCCGGAACAGCCGCATTATTGTCTACAGTCGTGGCAATTCCCATTGCGGGGGTTTGAGTGGGGTAGCCGCTAGGGGCGGGGTTGTTATGTATGGCGTTTAGAGTAGTGGGGAGAAAATTAGAAAATAAAAGTAGAAAGCACGACAGAATATCGGTTCTCGCAAGGTCTAAGAAAAATAGCATCGACGTTATCGTGTCCAAAGCGTTGGCCGATAACAATATATCAGACGCTGAATTTGAGTCGGTGGTGGAGGAGATGTCTCGATATGAGGATTTAAAAAATACTGTTAGAACTAAGGCGCGCGCCACCCTTCCCAAGATTGAGAATACTGATTTGAGAATACTGATTGGGATAAACTTAGGTTAAAACTGGAAGATAAAGTGGGGGGGGGGGGGCGAGTTACAACACCATCCCGCTCGGGAGCAGCACCAATACCATATACATGTTAGCAAATATACTTTTTTTAAATTATTCATTATTTAATTAATTATTTAATTAATAATTAATTAATTAATTAATTAATTAATTAATTAATTAATTAATTAATTATTATGTTTTCTATATAATAATAGGGGGTGTTCACTTTTAAATAATTAATTAAATAATTATTATGTTTTCTATATAATAATAGGGGGTGTTCAGTTTTAGATAATTAATTAATTAATTATTATGTTTTCTATATAATAATGATCTCTAATTATATGAAGCTTTTCTACACTGCTAATCAGTTGAGGTGGAATATTTTTCTCATCCATAACTTTTCTCATTTTTCTTCGTCCGAAGAAATATCTGGCAGGCATATTTTTATACTTACTATATGTTAGCAAATATACTTTTTTTTAAATTATTAATTATTTAATTAATATTTTCATACTTCCTATATGTTAGCAAATATTAATTAATTAATTAATTAATTATTATACCCCTATATAATAATAGGGGGTGTTCAGTTTTAAATTATTAATTAATATTTTCATACTTCCTATATGTTAGCAAATATACTTCTTGTTTAATTATTAATTAATTAATTGGCTCTGACCAAACGACTGTATCGTATAAGAGAGACAACTCTGACAAGGACGACCCGCTTTAGAAAGTACACAGTTGCCTAACTTGGCTCTGTATTCTATAGGTGGTCCGCACTTTTTGTTTATTCAGTTCATACACAAATTCGAGGGGTGTGGGACCGTAGATGGAGCGTAGGGGCACTATGTAGGTTGGTGGTATCATTTTAACTCCCTATATACTACTCATTCGGCTTGAAGTACTCATTGAGACATTTTCGTCGGGATGCATACTAATTTAAAACGTAGAACAAACTATTATTTTGCATACAGGAAAGATACCGCTGAGTTGCGCACTTTATACACACTGAACTGGTGCAAATCATTGTTTATATAAATGGCACATGTGATATGTCATTGGTTCGCACCGAGTATGAAACTGACTTATCAAAATTATCACAGTATTGGGACCAGCTTACTCGGTGTTCACTAAATCGACAGTACACATGATGTTATCCGTATTTAACTTGTCAGGCACATGTAATGGTTGAAGCCATATAGTCAGCTAATAAGTTGTTAGTTTGAACTGACTAACGTACATACGAAGCTATATGTTATTATTATATGTGAAAAAGTGATAATAGTCAGGTTGCAGCTTCAATAAAATCGGCTGTTTTCCTCAAACTACTTTCTAGAATAGAGATTTACATTACACGAGAGGTTATGCTGAATGTATGAAAAGACAGAGTAAACCTTTAGGTTACTCATTTGTTCGCCGTAAGGACGGGTTTCTTCATACCAACAACGCTTACTTTTTTTGTGTACCAGTTTAATGAAATTGTACTGCCTGTCTTGAATAGCTTCTTATCTCTTATTCCACACGTAAGCGTGTGGTAGCAGACATGCAAACTCAAAACGTAAAGATCATACATATATAGACGTAAAGAGTATGGTACACTACATGTACATGCTTAGTATGTGACACGCGTCAATACTATTTGCATTATGAAAGCGATGCGTGTATACTCGTTACATTTTGTATTGTAGGCAACTCTCAATTCAGGTTAAATTTTCCAACATATATACCATGTGAAATATAGCTATTTCCAGAAAACGCATTCCGGTGGCAATTTTTCTGAATATATCAAATGTAATGTAACCTCTATTTTTGCTGATTGTTATTTAGGAAATAATATACAACAGTACAACATAGATTTAAATTTCCGAAAAACATATTTAAGCGTCCTTTTTAAATGTATGCAAAATAGTTCGATTTTTACATTTTTCGGGATGGAAACGTTTCTCATTAGTTCTCCGTGTGAAACCACTATACAATGCTACAAATATAATTAATATTATAATAGTATCCACCATCGATTCTTTTATAATAAGTGATATTTGGTGGCCATTTTGAATTTATGCAAATTCGACCGATGTTGGACATGTTCTTTGAGCTGGAAACGTTTCTTATCGGTAATTTAATGTTCATTTCTGTCAGAACCTACTACAAAATCTACAAATATATATACCCAAGATAAGATAAGATAATATATACTTTATTTAGAGAGGGTAACTCGGTTGGTAAAACCAATCTTCCCCCAGGCCCTCTAACATATTTACATGCATGAATAAATGACATACAAGCAGAGATATACATGTAAGCGAACATTAATATATACAATTGTGTACACGTATGGTCTAGAAAGAAAGAAGATATTGTTCAAAATCCTTGCGTCAAAGTGGTAAAACCTGGCGTTCTGTCCAATAATCAGTGTTATTCATTATGTATGCATACTTCATGTACTTCGAGCAACACGTTCGTTCCACTTTGCAACATCTGATTCCTTGTTGCGCAATGTTACACCTTCTACTTGTATGTTCGGTGGGTATGTAATTATCGCGAGCAAGTATTGCCCTCGTTATGTGCAATTGATGACCCGCAGATCAGAACTACATGTAAATTACACGCTCGGACCTCAATTTTGCATCCACACCAGGCAGTTATTTGACCTCGAATTCCTAATGTGTAGTGGTATGCTGTTCCAGATGACTGCACCAGAATAGGATAAGCTATTTTTGAACATTATTTCTTCGTTTGGGAACTAAATAAGTAATTCTTTAATTGTTAGTCTGTTCTAGATTTTCTCGCATTTGAAACAGGTCGCATACATACTGCGGGGAAATGTTGTTTGTTACTTTATACGTATTCTTTTGCGTACAAATACAGATTCATCAAAACTCAACATATATATTTAACATTTGCATTGATGTATTAAGATCGATATATTGCCAAAATAAGTTACATGCTCGTCTTGAAGTTTTTATTATTTTTCGAGATATTAAGTTAAAGACTTCCCCCCCCAGGACACAGTACCAAAATTGCCCGGTGAAATAGTGCCTTGTAGTAAAATGTTCTGTGTGCTATTGATATTGAACGGTTTTTATTTTCGAAATAGCCATAAATAACATGCCTAAACCTTCATGCAGACTTTATTAAAATTGGTTCCCACCAACCGACTATGGGGCAAAATAATGATAATTACCGGCAAAAATTAAATCAACTTTGGGAAGGTTCTCAGGATGGAACCATGTTCATATCGGTTTAGAATCACACTGTAACACGTTCTAATTGCCATAGAAATTCACAAGACAACTGTGTCCAAGAAATAAAGTGGCTCCCAGTCTGTGCGTGGAGAAATAATATATTATAATTACGTATAATGTAACCCGAATGCCCTCTAGTTCTGTACGGTAACTACGCTGTGAAAGCATCTATTAGCAGCGGGAGTTTTCTTCTTACTTCTACATGTCTAACAAACTTTGTTCCAACAGACATAGTGTCTTCTTGGTAAAATTGCGCCCCCCCTCGTCCACATCTTCTTGCGTATTTCAGGGAGCGAGTGTCAGCTCAGTAGCCAGGTTCTTGTAGCCAATCATCACGCTGACCGCCGCTATCCGCTGGATACTCTAGAGGGAAACACATTAAACATAGCGATAGCAAGGGGGGCATATTGCGTTGCTCTTAAGTTTCCGTACATCTGTCCGTACGTCCGTCTGTGTACTTTTACATAAAAAGAGTTTCTCCAATATGTAATGTCTTCAATATTACTCGATGATTCTTCCGATACTTGAACACAAACACTTTGCATCACCTGAACATTTTAATCATACACTCTGCCACCATTAACATACCTTCGACCTGGTCACCTTCGAATGTCGCTGAAAACACTTGCCAATTGTGTTGCATCAAAAAGTTTGTAAGAGTTTCTCCAACATGAAATATCCTCAATATTACGCAAAGGATTGCTTCGATTCTTGGACGCTTGAATCACGCTGGATACCCTGGAGGGAAGCACATTAAACGTAGCAATAGCAAGGAGGCATATTACGTTGCTCTTGAGTTTCCGTACATCCATCCGTCTGTGTACATTTACCTAAAAAAAGTGTCTTCCATATTACGCGAAGGATTGCTTCGATTCTTGGACACTTGAATCACCTGAACATTTTTCACACACTTGTGCCACCATAAACAAGACCTTGACCTTTGTCACCTTCGAAATGTCACTGAAACACTTAGCCATTTTGTATTGTGGCTTTGCCTTTTTTCTTTGTTATAAGTCTAGTATGCCAGGGGCATAACCATGTTTTTACTAACAAATCTATAGTTTATATGTGCGGCTGTGACTGGGAGGAAAATGGACAATGTAGTTCCCTGATAAAATAGCACACTCCTGAAGCCCGAATAATGATATACATTGTTAACAGCTTGAGCGGTGTTTCAATGGGGAATGGCGAACAGTGCAGAATCAGATCAGACTGCAGATGCACAGGCTGATCTGACTACACTGTCGAAAAACCCATAAGCCCCTTTTCTCCAGTCACAGCCACAAATACATGTACATAGTTGCGTCATAATTATTATAAACAACAAAATACAAATGTACGTACACAGTATTTGTATCCTTTATGGCACAGACATTCACCAATGAATTATGCCAAAATTGATTAAGATTCAAACAGTATGTCAACAGATATGTGATTACAAAAGTTCTTTTTGGTGGGCCAACCCGTTTTTAGTTTTGTAAAGTTAGAATTAAAGGTACATCCCACTCAGTAGGCACAACATGGGTCTTTTTAGGAATTAAATAAGAGTATAATGTTGTCACTATTCCACCAATTCCAAAAATTACAAGTGTCCGCTATACATATATAATTAATCATTTAGTAATATTTATTTTACTGATAATGACTCGCGGTGGTATCAGGCTATTTTCATATGCAAATAAGGCATGATATTTTCTTAATTATTTATACTAATTAAATGTGTCACCTGAAAAAATAATATTTTCGACAGATTATAAAGTATGATACAGAGAATAAATAGTAATGTCCGTTAACATTTTAAGGAAACACGGTCATTGCCCCTGATATCAGTGTGGAAATTTGCGTCGTCTGATATAAAATGTATAATAATGCCAATCAATACGTGGGGTAATTGTGAATGAATGCTTATTTTGGCAGAAAATGTCATATCTAGAGTATATATAAAACTATCTGTCTGCTTTAAATGTAGTGTCAGCTCTTGATTTCTTAAAATACATGGCCATTAGTATTGATTTTTGCTCAACTATAGGGGGGGGGGGGGGGGGGGAATGAATTAAGTCAGGATATTGCAGGGTACACAATAACTTTCTTTATTCATGCAGACATCAGGGGCTCGGTTTCTCACCAACTTTGTACAACTAAAATGTTCGTAAGTGCCAATTTAGGATCGTCTGGAAATTTCAATTCATGGATTTACATTTATTGAGCATATGCAGCCTATGCTCAATAAATTTAAATCCAATAATTGTTTACAAGAAAACATTGCCAATGTGAAATTTACAGACTATCATAATGTTGCACTTACAAACATTTTAGACGTACAAAGTGTAGTGAAACTGCCCCGAGATGTGAGGGAGTGGGTGGGTCTGAAGCAGTTTTCTATGTTACATTATTGTACATGTA
This sequence comes from Conchocele bisecta, assembly GCA_029237695.1. Classification (NCBI taxonomy): domain Eukaryota; kingdom Metazoa; phylum Mollusca; class Bivalvia; order Lucinida; family Thyasiridae; genus Conchocele; species Conchocele bisecta. Next base: position 10,835,903 of record CM055267.1, read on the forward strand.
GTTGACACTCGAATTGTAATCTAAGTTGTGAATAAAGTGTTGCTATGTTACATTATTGTACATGTAGTTGACACTCGAATTGTAATCTCAGTTGTGAATAAAGTGTTGCTATGTTACATTATTGTACATGTAGTTGACACTCGAATTGTAATCTTAAGTTTGATAAAGTGTTGCTATTTTACATATTGTTACATTAGTTGTGATGTGAAAGTTGTGAATAAAGTGTTTAGTTGGCAGATTTGTTAATTGACATATTTATTTGTTGAAGAAATAGGGCTTAAAGGTACATGCCCACTCAGTAGACACAAAATGAGACATTTTCTGGCAAAATAAACATTCATTCACCATTACCCCACGTACTGATTGGAAGTATCATACATTTTATATCAGACATAAATTTCCACACTGATATCAGGGGCGATAATCGTGTTTCCTTAAAATGTTATCTGTACAGCGGGCACTCGTATTTTTTAGAACTGGTGGAATAGTGACACAATTATACACAATTAATTAATTCCTATAAAGAATATTTCGTGCCTGCAGAGTGGCATGTACTGTTAATGCATTTGTGGCCAGTAAGAATCTATCCAGCCAAGAAATAGTGGATCACAGAGCTCCAGAATAAGCTTTGAGTCTAAAGAGTAATGCTTCACACCTGATTTCAAATAAATGCGTAAATTCCATTTTTACAAATGGATTGATTGGTACGTACTTCATCATTACATAGGGAACAAATTATCCAAACATAACAGAAATTTAAACATTCACATAGTGAGAGTATTAGTATTACCATATTCACTATATATACAGTAATACAGTCAAAAAATAGTTGAGCTGCATCAATACAGAATGGAACATTTACTAGATGAGCTGCAAAAGCAAATCAACTAAGCACATTTAAAAAATTTATTACGGTATAGGCCACTACTCATTTTGAAATCAATGTGTATTTTCAGACTGCTGTGAGTATTTTGTACTCCCAACATCCTGTGATAATCAATGCGTATTCAGACTAAAAAATAAGTTTTTTAAAATACGACAATACACACCATATCTGGAGCTCTGTGGATCTGCCAACTGACGACTTAAATTGCAACTAACGTTTTTTAATGCGAATCCTGTGTACTTAATAGAAACGCTATGTGATATTTGATACCTACGAGTATGTCCGATTATTAATGACATATATTTACAGGAACTGTGATATTTTCTGTAAATGACATCGAAAAAGTTGAAATTTTCATGCAAATGCGTAATAAAATTCAGCACTTCCCATGAAAAGATGCAATTTACGGAGAATATCGTAAATTTTGTAAATGTTTTTCATGAGATATCGCCCATGTTCTTAGGTACAAAATCACATGGCGCGTCTCATGTGGGCCACTATTGGAAAAGTCCTTTGTGTCCAGAGTAGACCCAGACTAATCGGCGAACAAACCATCTATTAAACCTACAGCAAAGCAATGTGAAAGACTATCAGGCTGTAACAGTGTTGCAGTTGTTGAAAACCAACCTTGGATTGGACACATTATATGAGACATGATACTTGATTTTTTACCTAAGAAAACTAAGGATTTTTTCCCGAAAATTCAACAAATTGTTATCGATTTGATATGAAAATGTCATCATAGATCGACATCATTTTGCATAAAATATCACAAGTTTCTTCTCTAACTATATTAGATGAACTATCATCGCATATGTTTCTTTATGTACACACTCAGCATGTAGTGTAGTTATACACGAGTGTTTCTTGGCCAGTACGTACCTGTGTCAATAGCCAAGCGTCGGAGGTCGTTTGCATCCTGCATAGCACGAGGTACTCTGTCACCACGAGCACTCCTGGAACACACGCACACATGTTACATTACACCAACTGCCAACAATCATCATCGGGCCATGAATAATAAATGAGCATAGTACAAGTACTTGGAATTTTCAAACTCAAAATCATGAAGCTGACAACTGGTATGATTAACCAACAAACTGGCACTACCTACAATTGCTTCACATTATACTCTCGTATGTGGGTAAAAACAAATTTCACAAAGTTGATGTTTAGACTATCCATTTCAGAAAATGGGGTGTTAAGGGAGGGTGTAAATATTAAAATTACTTACCTACTGTAGGACTACGGTAAGTGAGGAGGTTGCCAGAGATTTCGCCAAGTTAATTCCCTATTCTGATAGATGGTCTATTGTAGGTCTCTACGGGAAGTAATGAAGTTTCCGGGATTTCACAAGTTATGTCTCCTATCTATAAGACTGGTCTATTGTAGGACAACGGGAAGTAAGAAAGTTGCCCGGGAATTCCCAAGTTAGGTCCCCTATCTATAAAACAGATCTATTGTAGGACTACGGGAAGTGAGGAAGTTGCCCGGAATTTCCCAAGTTAAATCCTCTATCTATAAGACTGGTCCATTGTAGGACTACGGGAAGAAAGGAAGTTGCCCGGGATTTCCCGAGTTCGGTCCCCATCCTCTAAGACTGGCCTATTGTAGACTCCGGGAAGTGTGGACGCACGACGCGTAGCTCCATCTCCTCATGTCTAAGGTCTCCCTATATAATATAAGAACTGGCCTAAATGTAGGACTAAACGAAGTTGAGAAGTTGCCCGGTATTTTTCCAAGTTCGTTCCCCTAAATATAAGACAGGTCTATTGCAGAACTACGGGAAGTGAGGAAGTTTTGCCGGGATTTACCCATGTTCTGGGTCCCTATCTTATACCTCTAATTGTAGACTATACGGGAAGTAAGGAAGTGCCCCCGGGATTTCACAAGTTAGATCTCCTAGCTATCAACTGGTGTATATTACGACAACGGAAGATAGAAAGTTTTCCCGGGAATTTCCAGTTAGGTCCCCTATCTATAAAACAGGTCTATTGTAGGACTACGGGAAGTGAGTAACGCCCGGAATTTCCCAGGGTCAGTTACCCTATATAACAAGACTGGTCTATTGTAAGACAACTGAAAGAGTGGAATTTCCCGGATTTCCAAGTTTGGTCCCCAAGTATAAAGAACTGGTCTATTGTAGGACTAACGGGAAGTGAGAAGTTGCCATACATTTTCCCCCAAGTTTGTCCCCTATCTATAAGACAGTATATTGTAAACTAAGACGGCAACGAGAAGTTTGCCCGGGATTTCCGAAGTTGGGTCACCTTTCTATAAGACTGACTAATTGTAGGACTACTGGAAGTGAGGAAGTTACCCGGGATTTCCCAAATTGGGGGTCCCCAATCTATAAGACTGGTCATGTAAGACTACCGGGAAGTGAGGAAGTTGCCCGGGATTTCGATTCGGTCCCCTTTCAAAATACTCGGTCTATTGTAGGACTACGGGAAGTGAGAAAGCAACCCGGATTTCCCAAGTTTAGTCTCCTATCTTATACAGACCTGGTCTAATTGTAGGACTACGGAAGTGAGGAAGTTGCCCGTGATTTCACAAGTTGGTCCCCGATAAATAAGACTGTCTATTGTAGACTACGGGAAGTAAGGAAGTTGCCCGGGATTTCCCAAGTTTGTCCCTCTTATCAACACGACAGGTCTATTGTGGGACTACGATAAGTGAGGAAGTTGCCCGGGATTTCCCAAGTTAAATCCCCTATCTATAAGACTGGTCCATTGTAGGACTACGGGAAGAAAGGAAGTTGCCTGGCATTTCCCGAGTTCGGTTTTCCCCTATACTATAAGACTAATTTGCCTACTGTCGACATTGAAAGTGAGGAAGTTGCCCGGGACTTCCCGAGTTCGGTCTCCTATCTATATGACTTGTCTATTGTATGACTAAGGGAATTGAGGAAGTTGCCCTGGATTTCCCGAGTTCCGTCTCCCATCTATAAGACTGGTCTATTATAGACTAAAAAAACGGGAAAGTGAGGAAGTTCCCAGGATTTCCCAAGTTTGTCCTCTATCTATAAGACTGGTCTATTGTCGGAGTACGAGAGTGAGGAAGTTGACCGAGATTTCCCAAGTTCGGTCCCCTATCTATAAGACTGGTCTATATAGGACTATGAGAAGTGAGGAATTTGCCCGGGAATTTCCAAGTTCGGTCCCCTATTCTATAAACTGTCTATTGTAGGACTACGGAAGTGAGCGAAGTTACCCTAGGATTTCCCCAATTCGTCCCCAGATCTATAAGACTGGTCTATTGTAAGACTACTTAAGAAAGAAAAGGTTGCCCGGTGTTCCCAAGTTAAGTCCCGTATCTATAAGACTGGTCATTTTAGGACTATGGTAGAAAGGAAGTTGCCCGGGAATTTCCCGAGTTCGGTTCCCTATCTATAGATACGGCCTATTGTTCCCGGGATTTCCCAAGTAGGTCTCCTGTAGATAAGACTGGCCTATTGTAGGACTGAACGGAAGTGAGGAATTGCACCGGGCTTTCCCAAGTTTGGTCCCTAATATATAAGATAGGTCTATTGTAGGACTTACGGGAAGTGAGGAAGTTTGCCCGTAAATTCCCAAGTTAGATCCCTTATCTGTAACGACTGGTCTATTTTAAAACTACGGAAAAGGAATTGTCCCATTCCATGCCCCATTGGCCTATAAACCCCCTCAATTTGTATCCACCTTACCCCCCCCCTCAATTTTCCACCCTGCGTAAGACCCCCCCCCCAACAATAAATCTCTCCATACCCCATTGGCCTATATACACCCCTCAATGTTTTATCCAACTGACCCCCCCCTCAGTCAATTTTCCACCCGGAAGACCCCCCCCTCATAACATTCTCTTCCATACCCCATCGGCCTTATACCCCCCTCCAAATGACACCCCCCCCCCCCCTCAAATTTTTATCCGGATACCCCACCCTCAATTTACCCCCCGGAGCCCCCCCACCTCAATAAATTAATCTCTTGCACACAACAAACCCCATCGGCCTAATTACCCCCCCTCAATTTTTTTGTATACACCCCCCCCCTTCAATTATTCCCCCCCCTAAACCCCTCCCCCCCCCCTCATAAATCCTTCCATACCCATCTGCCTATAATTACCCTCTCCAAATGAACCCCCCCCTCAAATTTTTTTTATCCGAGTCCAATACCATCAATTATTTAATCCGATGACCACACCCACCCCTCATCAATAAATAATCTCTTTCCACATCCCCCATCAGATTATATACCCTGAATTTTTTTAGTTTAATGCCCCCAGCCCCCCCCCCTCATAAATCTCTTCCAAACCACATCGGCCGATATAACCCCCTCCAAATGACCCCCCCCCTCATTTCTTATCCGGATAACCCCCCCCTCATTTTCCCTCCGGAAGACGCCCCCCCCCCCCCAATAAATTAATCTCTTCCACAACACCCCATCGGCTTACATATCCCCCCTCAATTTGTTGTAATGATGCCTCCCTCCCCCCCTCAATTATTCCCCAGGCAGACCCCCCCACCACCTCAATGTTTTAATCCGACATTACCCCCCCACCTCAAATCTTTTTTATTCAGATGACCCACCCCCCCCAACCCACAATAAATAATTAATCTCTTTCCGCACACCCCCAATCGATTATATACCCCCTCATTTTTTCGTATTTTTTTACCAGGATGTGACCTCTCCCGCACCGCCCCCCCACCCTCAATAAATCTCTTCCATACCCCATCGCCTATATACCCCCCTCATTTTTTAAATCCAAATAGACCTTTACCAGGATGCCCCCCCCCCCCCATCAATTTTTTACCCGCCTCAATAAATCACCCCAGCAGCCTATATAACGCCCCCCCCCTCAATTTTGTTACTAGGATGACCCCCCCCCCCCCCCTTGCTCAATAAATCTCTCCACACCCCCTTTTTCGCCTATATATCCCCCAATTTGTTTGTATGAACGACCCCCCCCCCCCTCAATTATTTGCCCAAGAACACCCCACCCCCTCCATAAATCTATTCCAAACCCCCAAAATTATATATTCAGCCCCTGTAATTAAATAACCTGAACCTGGTGCTACCAACAATCCCCCTTAGCTCCAACCCCATAAGTATAAGAAATTAGAACTAACTGTATTACATTAAATTTAATGGGTATAACAGGATTTAGCACTCAGAAGATATCGGAAGGCAGCAAATGTACATGAGGGCCAACCATGTAAATTCGTCATTCTGAATTACCCATCACTACGATCTAAGCATCCACCCACGACAAAGAAGACGTAATATTGTAACTGTAATATATTTTATTTTCAATATATTATCGCATATTTTGTATTGTACGTTACAATTTTCATATTGTGATAATGTTCAATCTATAACACACTCAAAATAGCCACAGAAACATACACAACAAATAACTGAATAACGGTACATCTGCATGCAAGAAGTGAACCTTAAGCCATAGATAACATGTAAATTATAAATAGAAATCACAGGTGACGACAATTACCCTTTCTCTCTAACATGGAGAGGGTACAATTTTTCTGTCACCTGGACTCAATTGTTGCGGCTCAAATTTTGAAGACCAGCCTGATTTAACCGGATTGATGTGGAATGTGGCAAAACAAAGATCACTAATCATTCCGATGGATAGGGCCATGTTTAGTGTGGCATGGCACAGCAGAATTTACATATAGTTAACATTATGAAATGACGCAAATAAACGGAATAGAATCAAATTTTTCGAAAGAATTGCAATAATAGTTAATACAAAGTCCCATCTGCAGAGAATAGAATAGCATCAACTAGAATCAATGGATGCTGTACTATGAGATATGATTAGGGCATGTTGAATAATCAAGTTCCATTTATTGGCCTTTTGGTTTCATTTCAGTAACATGTACATATAATTACAATCTATATACAAACCCATTTGTCACTTTATTCGTCAGTATGGAAAGGTTAATGGGGTGAGTCCAATTCCCAAGCTTAAATATAAGCCTAAACAATTTAACATTATAGTTAATAAAGTACATGAAGCCAAAACCAAAGTCAGATCCGTAAAGTTATATCATCACAGGCTCCCGACCACTGTCCAATGATCTATAACTTCAGGCCCAGAATATATACTACATGCATTCAATACAAAGTAGAAGTCAATACATGCTAAAATATTCATCAATTACATTTAGCCACTGTGTTCTTTGTCAGTGTAACTTGATTGCTGATGTAAATGTACATATGGGCAAACTGTCATGACTTCTATTCTAATTTAGTTGCATACATGTCGATTTTGGTCACTATAGCAACTATGTTCTGGACAAACAATAATACATGTTTATTGGTGTGTAAATGAATCACCTATATGTCAATTGGTGATTACTGATTACGAGGTGCTTATTTTGAGTTTTTAAAACCATTTCTTTTTATTTTTTTTTTTTTTGCCCCCCCACCCGCCTTAGACAAAATATCTACTAATTAGCACTAAACTAAAATAAAAATACATGTATTCGTACTAAAATAAATAAGTCCTGTTACGATAACAATGTCCGTGGTGAATAATGAATCACTTTGGGGTTAAAGAATCACTTCATTAGTTAGTGCATGAGGGAAATGGCTTAAAAATATACTTCAGTCCTTGAAACACTTGAAACGAATGTACAAGAGTCATTAAACGCCTCTCATCAATTCAACCGATAACCGCAACACGCTTTATCGATACTCACCAATTTATACGCCGTTATAAAATGTGTTCTTATGCATGACATTATGCATGGACCTTTCAGGTATTGCTAAGTAAACGTATACCATGATAGAACATAATTTGAAACGACAACTTGTTTCCTTCACCTTTAATTTTGCACATTTTCCAACAACGTTTAAATGGAATCGGCCACCACTGATAAGCAAACACTTTACTGTCATTTTATTACGTCCAGAAAAAATCACTAGATAAGACCTGAATTATCAAAATTAGGGGCATTTTCGCCTCTAGAGTTTTATTTTTCCCGCGTCTTTACATGCAAAAGTGACCCTTTTTCTGATTCGTTAACTCACCAATGAACAGTACAGACAAAAAATGTGTTCTTTTTACAAAAGTCACAAATAAATATAACATTATATAATAAATGTATGTGTGAACATCAAATATGTTTTTAATAACTTCCATACGTGTACTACGTAGTAAGTCATATGCATGAATAACAAATAGGTTATGGGCTGTAAGCAAAACAAAAATCTGCACTTGCATTGTTACATAAAGCATGTCATATCAATTTTGAATGTTTGGTTGGTTTCTTACATTGGAACATAGTTTTACCAGAGGTATAGCACTTGTTCGGCAGAATGGCAGTAGTTTACACCATTTTCCGTATGCATGCATGGATACATAACGTCAATAACAACCATAGTTATTTGCTATGCTTCAACTAATAACTAGAAATGTGTTCATAGAACACGGATGCCCCACATATCGCTTTGAATAATAAATGATGCCAATTTTTTTTTTTTTTACACAAAATTTTTTAAACAAACCCTTTTTTTTTATTTTTTTGTTTTTTATTTTTTTTTTTTTTTTTTTTTTTTGTTTATTTTTTTGTTTTTTTTTAAAAAAAAGAAATTTACAATTAAAAAAACCTTTTTTTTTTTTTAAAAACCCCGGAGCGTTAAAGTTTCGTGACGGACGGACGGACGGACGGACGTCCCGGACGGACAAGGGTAACACTAAATGCCCCCTCCACTATCGTGGTGGGGCATACAAATCATCTGTGGAGTCACGAGATCAAGATCCTTTGGAAATGCGAAAGTCGTATTTATGATGTCACGTATCGGGATATTATATCGCATTTTACATTTCATTTTATAAACTATATATGGTTTGGAACATGTCAGAAAATGTTTCTTTAACGTGTGGAGCTGATTAGAATGATTTATTTCTATCTTTTTCGCTATGCATCCTCGTTTGTTTTTAGCAGAAGATCAAATTCACGCATTATATCACGTAATGAAGACACAGCTCTTAAAATAATGTAATAGTGGTTTACAATTGGCCAGACTGCTATCGCGAAGAAAAATATCATGTATATTCACCTGGCTTGGGTTTTCCCACGTATATTCACTGTCTAAATATATAAAAACATCATTTGTCTGTTCCACGTTATGTTTTGGGAAAGCACATTATAATCGTCTCCTAACTATATCAAATAAAAACAAATTATTGAATAGTTAGCCATAGAATATGATCTGCTGATTCGCTGCCAGAAAAGTCATATTGGTGAGGCTTCATACATATACTTGAGATAGTTGACCCCGGTAAGGCCAATGAATCACCATGGATCAGCAACTGAATAAGTGACATCGACATGTATAGCAATATCTCAAACACAGTAAAACTGCAGCAAGTGAGCAGGGCACACAGAACCCTGCCCACCCGCCTCGACCCACCAACCTTTTTAATCAAACACATTGGATTTAATTTATTTGAAGAGTAAAAAGTGTCATACCAATGTGATGTAAATGTTGTATTGAGAATGGTAGCTGTTATTTTAAAAAAGTTTGGTGTCGGTATGATTTATATGGCCCTGGAGATTTAAAAGCACAATGAAATCCAATGTCTAAGTGAAAAGGTATGTCAAGGTCATACAAAGGTCAAAGTTTATAAAGTCAGTTTCTGTGTAGAGCTGTAGCTTTTATTTATCCAAAGTTGTAGATGTTGGTGAGTAAAGGAAAGAATGTTATGGACAGACAAACGGTGAGATGGAATGACGAACGTTAATATTGAATGTGTAAACCTATATACCGACCCCAATTAATATACATTTTATGCCTGGGTATACAACCAATGATCAGAGATTCATGATAATTAATGAACACAACTACCAAAAAACTTTAAAGCAATTAATAAACCTTAACCATGATACACCCATAACTACAACCGAACAGGTCATTGTTACATTTAATCAATTCCTCCAAGGAATTTTGGGCGCGAATTAATTTTGAAAACTGTCCCTCGTTGCTTTTTTTTCACGATCATATATGGATATTGTATTTCATGAAAATAAAAATACATGTTTAAAACTTGTTTGTATATAAGTATGCAACGATTAAAATATGTTTGTGAAGATTAATACTTTGAAACAAAACCACGTGACAGGCACATGAAATTGTGGGGCAAGATAGAGGGCCGCTAATCTTGCAATGTTATCTTAACAATACATGTATAATGCATGATACACAATCATGCATGATGGTTGCATTGCTGAGCAAAATTGCATAAAAAAAGGTTTTCTTTATTTGTACATGTATTTTCTCTTGCTGTGATCATATATACAATTTTCTTGAAACATACAGTTTGTCCATATTTGGTGTGTCGATGATTTGGTAGAATATTTAAATGATTTAAATACACTCTCGTACAAATATTTACACCTTAACACATTACATATTTACAACACATTTACAGTGACACAAGTAGACATGTCCACATTAATACACACAATAAATTAGCAACAACATACACGTGCATGATGATCTACACTGGTCATGCTATTTATTATATCAGATCAGTTTGGTTCACAACAACATAAAACATATACAGAATGATGTGTCAAATACAGCTACTCTCAATAACATGCCTGCTGAACAATGTCAGTGCTTTTTTAATTCCGTTGATTTTTTGTATGTGCATTTATCACTGTGATTGGTAAGCATGAAATGTGGTCTCATACATGAGGCCAAGAGAAATGAGAACTCAGAATCAAATGGTGTGGTTTTGTTTACTGAAAATTCTGTGGATGATAGCAGACTTAGTACCGCCCACTCTTTAGTGGATGGATGGAAAATGATTTTAGCGATAATGGGTGAAATGTAAACCCATGTAGGCTTAGTTTTGAAGTCCAAATTCTGCCATATAAAATTACTTGTATGTAGCTTGTTTATGTCTTTAATGTACGAATAATTTTGAGTTTAAAATTCACACCCATGGTCCGTTTTTTTTACAACAATTTGGTGGTAACTTTGTACCATAATAGGTAACCGGTAGTGGTTAATATACTTTGGGGATAGCTCCTAATGTGTGTAGTAGTGCATTTTTTTTTTACCAGCAGGTCATGGACTATCTCCCCTTTTAATTTACATTTATTGTTTTCATCGAAGGCCAAAAGTGGGTATATTGCATTCATAAATAATGAGTATAATCCAAGTAAGAATGTGGACACCTTGATTGTTTAATTTCCAACTAGAGTATACAGAAAAGGCAGAATGATTAATTGATGCTTGCCGTGAATGGCCATACTAGACTCGTAAGGACTTGCATGCGTCTGAGAAAGCAAAACAAAAAGCTGGCAGGGGGGGGATTTTGTCCCCCTAGTGTCAAAAAAATCATGGGGTGGGGATTATGTCGCGGGGATCAAGTCTGGACAACACATGAAGGGTTGAAAATTATGTGAATAATTGTCTTTGTAACATCATAAACAGCAACAAATGTTTTGTTTGCAAATATTCATTCAAAAGTTGTCAGAGAGGGTTATGCCACCTGATAAAACTCGGTATACCCCTGTAGAAATCATGAGGGGAGTTTTGCTCCTTGATCAATATTGCATCATGTAAAGCTATTTTGTGTCATGTAAGTAACAAAATATACATTCCATAATTTGATTTCTGATTCAGATCCAACCACACCCAATAGAGCTATGATTCGTCCCATTCATACCATATTTTATAAAAATATCAAACTTTTATATAAATGACTACATGATTACTTAAGTCCATATCACCTGCTATTGAAGACATCAAATATTTTATATAATTGACAAGATATATTTTGGGGCCAGTTGAAACTGCAGTAATATGTTAAAAAAAAGTAAACATTACTATCATATATTAAACATGTTAAATTAACAGTATTGTAAATTGTTCAGCAGTATACAGAATAATCTGCCAAAGGGCTGTAAACTATGGAATATCATCGGGATTATCCTCAAAAGATCCATGTGCACCAGAATGGTACTATTATAAAGAGGGGGTGGTCTCAAATATAATATGCAGTTCTGGCGATATGGTCAGCTTTGCTTGCGAGTATAATAGCTGCATTTCTACAGGAAGATTAATTTCACAAAGGAAAGTGAGACATTCCTTATCAATAAGCATTAATTGACAGATGACACATACAATATAGAATATTGATCAGGATGTAGACCTCTCCAGTGAAGATCAAGTGGACCCTGGTTAATATGAGTAAAATACAACATTATGGAAAACTACTACACATAATACTACATACCATTAATAAATGCCAGTTATTTGACGTACAGTATAAAAACGCAAATGTTTCTTCTGTATGTAGGCTAATGAATAACATTAAGCATGTAAAAGAATCAAAGTACTAATGTACTGAGCTATTGGAAATGCTTTAAATAGAAAATGTGTTGTCACTGTAGAAATTGCCATCATCTTGATAGTGGCGACGCTAGTTTAGCTTTAATTGATTGCAAACCAAACAGAATTGTCCCTGAACGAAAAATATCTTGTGGTTTACCTAGCAAAGTAATTCTTAAGTATATATATTTTTAGTATATTGATAAGATATAGATTTGCCAGTTGAAAACGCAGTAATATGTTATACTAGAATGGCCGCGGCCTGCAGTCGCGCTTGTAGCAGAGGTATGACACTAAAAAAAAGATATAGTATAAAACGAAAAACTTTAAAACCAAAAAACTTAACCAAAAAACTTAACAAAAACTTTAACCGGACACACGTACGTACGTACGTACGTACGTACGTACGTACGTACGCTTAACCCCCAAAGTGCCGAATATACGCGCTTATCCGCAAGGGGCGCGAAAAAACTTTAACCAACTTCAAATTAAATTTGACCTTGACATTGGGCACAGTGGTCCGCACGAGAGGTGGGTAAATGAAAATATAGATGATGATGAACACCCATTTGAGTTTTCAAGGAATGGGCAAAGCAGATTGCAGAGAAATAGTAAAACGAAAAAATTATCTTTGTATTCTAATCCACGCACCCAAACCTCCTAACACACCCCCGGAACGTTGGCCCGGACGGACAGACGGACAGACAGACGGAGTCCAAACACTAGCCCAACAAAAATGCCACCCGAATTCTTCGAAACCCGGTGGCATAAAAACTAACCAACAAGAAATGCGTCTGTCGAACGCGGAAATGCCACCTGCAGCAAATTTGAGAACTGTGACAAAAGCGTAACCCGAAAAAGCGTGACGGAACGGGAAACGGACAGACGGACAGACGAACAGACGGTCGGACGGCGGACGGCGGACGGATGACGGACAGACGGATGACAGAAACGGACAGAACGGACAGACGACATCGGACGGTCAAACACTATATCCAACGACGTCCCAACACTATATGCCACCCTTTTCTTCGAAACCCGATGGCATAAAAAACTTAACCAAAAACTTTAACCAAAGAACTTTAACCAAAGAACTTAACCAAAAACTTCAAAGTAATTTTGACCTTGAAATTGGCACAAGGGGCCATCACGGAGGGGCGTAGAATGAAAATATAGAGATGAATAAACACCCATATGATGTTTCAAGGAAATGGCACAGCAGTTGCAGAGATATAGTATAACGAAAACATTAACCAAAAAAACTTAAACCAAAAAACTTAACCCCAAAAACTTTAACCAAAAAATTTAACAAAAAGCTTCAAAGTAATTTAACCTTGGACATTGGGCACAGGGGCCGCACGGGAGGGGTAAATGAAAATATAGAAGATGATAAACACCCATGTGTAAGTTTTCAAGGTAATAGGCAAAGCAGTTGCAGAGATATAGTATAACGGAAAAAAAAAAAAAACCCCCCCCCTTTTTTTTTTTTTAACCCCAAAAACTTAACCAAAAAACACTTAACCAAAAACCTAACAAAAACTTTAACCAAAAGAACTTAACCAAAAACTTTAAGCCAAAAAACTTACCAACACAACTCACCAAAAACTTTTAACCAAAAAACTTAACAAAACAACTAACCACTGAAACTTTAAACCGGACACACGTACGAACGAACAACGTAGTAACGTACGCCAAAGTGCCGACTATATCGCCTATCGCAAGCGGGCGCGACAAAAATATTAAACAATTATAAAGTATTGTGTGTTCAGCAGTATACAGAAAATCTGCCTAAGGCTGTAAATCTTTGAATATAATCAGGATTATCTCAAAGTCCATGTGCACCAGAATGGTTACTATTATAAAGAGGATGTCGCAAATATAAATAATGCAGTTCTGGCGATGTATGGTCAACTAGCTTGCTAGTATATATTCTACAATGCCCTAAATAGAAATGTGTTGTTCAATGTAACACATTGGCATGCATCATGATAGTGTCGAACACTAGTTTTAGCGTTAATTGATCGCAAACCAAACAGATTGTCTGAATGAAAAATATCTTGGGTTTACCTATCAAAGTAATTAATAATTGTAATATAACATTAAACCCTTACTACGCCTGAGTAAATGTTGTCGTCTGCTGGAAATGTTTTATTTCAAAATTTCTCGACCAACAACTTGATTTGAACTGCACATGAGAATTCGTCCTCCACTGGAGACGATTCTCAGAGCTGTCAAAACCAGTTTTTTAGTTTAAGTATTAAAGCAAAATGACAAACAGCAGACGGCAATTTTCCGTCAACAGCGTAGGAAGTTAACAAATTGTTCTGAATCAGGTTGGAAAATCATCTTCAAAGTGGGAAATACCGGGAATATGATTTCAACACTTGTATGGGATTATTTTCATTTATTTGGCCTTGTAAAAACTGCACAAGTTGATGTTTTTGAGAAAACAGCTATACATATGTGATATTTAATAGCAATAGAGTTGTGCACAGTTATGTTTGAATGTTAAAAAAGTTTTGTAAAAAAAAATCCTTCTTCAATTATCAGCATGTGTTGCCTATTATATGTGCTTCCCATGACATTTAACACTAATATGTACATTTCTGTGTTTAATAACCTAAACAAGATTTCTAATAATCGTATTAAAGCAATCAGAGGTTATCACGAATTCAATGCAGATGACAGCTAGCTACTTAATTGAATCTCTATATCCAAAACGCAGCTTCTTTACAACAGTGTCTAATGAAAGTAGTTTCATGTGTCAAACACTGACCAATAAACCAATTGTTTGCCTAAGACTTATAATAACAATTGTACATTTATGTGATTATCCAGTTGATAGGCCTTTAAACACTAAGACTCACAAAAGCAAATTATCTGGATTTTATCCACAGTGGCATAATCTCAACAGTCTATGCAGCAAGTATTAATGACAATACTATAAACAGCGCAAGGTGTTATCGAAATATGAGAAGAAGCACTTTGATATACTTTTGCTTATGCTATTCCCGGAAAAAGCCAACCCTGGTCATGCTGGTCTGAAATGAAAAAGGTTCTCAATTTTTCTAACCGATATATATAAACTGAGTGTGGCTCGACACAGGGGCGTCTGACCTGTGATTAAAAAAACATTCTGAACATGTACTTCCATTCAGGAAGTTTGATTGGCCAAGGGCGAGCAATGCTCATCTTGTCCAATCAGGCTGCCTAATTCGTAGAACACAGTGAAATAAGCTTATCAAATTTCTGTGCTCTTACCAACCAAAATCCCCTTCGTTTAAAATACCCTCGATATAATTACACCCTGTTAATTCTATAGAGGGGCTTTTGAATACCCTGTAAATTCTGCCAAGGGGGGTTATGACTATCCTTGGAATTCTATGGAGGGTTTTTTGACTACTAGGGCAATTTTTAACTAATGGGGATTTTGAAGTACACACGTCAAATACACATGCAGTCAGTACTCAATACTAATGGGTGGCAGTACTTACCATATGAAGATATTGGTTTCAGTTGTAAATGCATATTCTATGCTTGCTGTAGATCTTCACTGTACTAAAACGCGTATCTGCGGTTATTCGGTTTCCTGAGAAATTGTCAAGCATTATACGAGTGTGAAAATATTCATAGCGTTTGATCTATTCCACCAATTTATGCAATATTTCTATGCAATTTCCTTATTTTGGGAAACACCACAGATCATCAAAAATATGTCTGGTCTAGTTTTGCTACATGAAAATTCTGGCACACATATTTTCATGCATGATGTCATCATAACTGTAACACGCATCGCATGCATGATTGGACATACCCCCACCTAAATTTTCTCTTTCCGCATAAATCCGCCCCCTTTTTCTTCCTGGATACCACCCCCCTCAATTTTCTCTTCCATACCCCCCACTCAATTTTCTCTTTCCAGATACCCCCCACCCCCTAAATTTCCTCTGTCATACCGCCCCCACCCCTCAATATATTCTTCCCTTACCCAGATACCCCCCTCAATTTGTCTTTCCAGATACCCCCACCCCCCCCTAAACCCTTTTCGCTTTCATACCCTCCCCCCACCCCTCAATATTATCTTCCCAGAAAATTTATTATCCCAATATTATCTCCCCACCTGAATTTTCTCTTCCATACCCCCTCAAAATTATCTTATCTTCCACAGGATACACACCCCCCTCTCAATTATTTTTCTTCCTGGATATCCCCCCCCCACAATTTTTATACTACCCCGATACCCCCCCTCAATTTTTTTATGCCACCGGGTTTCGAGAAACGGGTGGCATATAGTGTTTGGACCGTCCGTCTGTCCGTCTGTCACACTTTTCGGTTAACCACTTTGTCACAGTTTCTCAAATATGCTGCAGTGGCATCCGCGTTCGACAGACGCATTTCTTGTTTATCTCTTCCATACCCCCCCCCCCCTCAATAATATTACTTTATGATACTCAATCTCTCTCCGGATACACCCCCTTCAATATTTCTTTCCGGATACACACCCCCCTCAATATTATCTTCCATGACACCCCCCCCTCCCCTCAATTTTTCTTCCCGGATACCCCCCTCAAATTTTTTCTTCCTGGATACCCCCGCTCAAATTGTTTTCTTCTCCGAATACCCCCCACCCCTCAATGTTGCTGTCTTCCATACCCCCTCCCCCACCATCAATATTATCTTTATGATTGATACCCCCACACCTAACTTCCCAGATACCCCCTTACCCGCTCTCAATGTTTTCTTCCCCGAATACCCCCCCCCTCAATTTTGTCTCCTCCATCCCCCCCCCCTCAATATTATCTTCAACGACACCACCACCCCCCTCAATTTTTTCTTCCCGTATACCCCCCCACCTCAATTTTTTCTTCCCGGATACCCCCCCCCCTCAATGTTTTTATTTCCGGATACCCCCCCCCTCAATTTTTTTCTCTTCCATATCCCCCCCTCAATATTATCGTTATGATACGATACACCCCCCTCAATTTTTTCTTCCCGGATACCCCACCCCCCAATATTTCTTCCCGGATACCCCCCCCCTTAATTTTTGTCTCTTCCATCCCCACCCCCCCCCCCTCAATATTATCGTTATGATACCCCCCCCCCCTCAATTTTTTCTTCCCGGATACCCCCCCAATCAATTTTTTCTCTTCCATACCCCCCTCCCCCCTCAATATTATCGTTATGATACCCCCCCCCTCAATTTTTTCTTCCCGGATACCCACAACCCCTATTTCTTCCCGGATACCCCCCCCCCCCCCCCTACCCCCCCCCCCCCCCCCCCCCCCTAATTTTTGTCTCTTCCATACCCCCCCCCCCCCCCTCATATTATCGTATGATACCCCCCCCCCTCAATTTTTCTTCCCGGATACCCCCCCCTCAATATTTTTCTCTTCCATACCCCTCCTCCTCTCAATATTATCGTTATGATACCCCCCTCTCAATTTTTTCTTCCCGGATACCCCCCCCCCCCTCAATTTTGTTCTCTTCCATACCCCCCCCCCCCCTCAATATTATCGTTATGATACCCCCCCCTCAATATTATTTCTTCCCGGATACCCCCCCCCCCCCTCAATTTTTTCTTCCCGGATACCCCCCCCCTCAATTTTTTTTCTCTTCCAATATCTCCCCCCCTCAATATTATCGTTATGATACCCCCCCCCCTCAATTTTTTCTTCCCGGATACCCCCCCCCCCTCAATGTCTATTCCATACTATCATATGTTACTGATACCCCCCACCCCTCAATATTACTTCCCGGATCCTTCCCGGATACCCCACCCCTCAATTTGTTCTTCGGCCTACCCCCCCCCCCCATCATTTTTTGTTTCTCTTCCATAGGGGGGTACTTATATAAACTGGAATAGCCCAATCAGCTCACATGAACTTCCACATAAGAGAGCCTTCTACAAATGTCTTCTTGACCTATTTGATACTTATTGCATTTCACACTTATTAAACTATCCCAGTCATGACATCCTTCAAATGACAAGTGAAATAAATGGTGAGAGGTGTCTGAACTGCAATCGTAAATTCGTTTTGATGGACCCTACATCTTGATCTATAGTCTGTTTCAATTGAACCACCAAAATAAGCATCAAATGCCTAAGTATGGGTAAGTATGGGTAAGTATGCACATTTGCTAAATACGGACACATAATTATGTCACGGCGTGTATGTATGTATATGCATACAATATTTAATGAGCAGAATCTTCTGCAAAGAAAAGTAGCAAAATTAGAGTGTTCATTAATATTCTAATACGTGGATCCATATGACTAGAGAATGATGCTTATGGGTTTTGCGACCAATGTAGATCAGCATTCGCACAGTCTGATCAGGATCTGCACTGTTCGCCATTCCAGCAATAAAACACCTGTCCTGCTTCTAACAATCAATACACGGTACATGTAGACTGTTGTCAGGTTACAGGAGAGTGATATTTGGTCAGGAGCTGCACTGGTCACAAATCGGATCAGCCCCAGTCACTGCCATATATTTGATGGCGAGTGTCACTGGAGAAATGTGGCCTACGACATATGTGTCAGTCTAGCTCCGAGTGGCTGTGACCGGAGAAATGGAGCTTATGTCATATGGGGTTTATGGCATATGTGGCCTGTCTAGCTCTATGTGACTGGAGAAATGGGGCTTAGGGCAACTGTGGCCTGTATAACGCTGTGTGACTGGAGCAATGGGACTTATGGCAACTGTGGCCTGTATAACGTTGTGTGACTGGAGAAATGGAGCTTATGGCAACTGCGGCCGTATAACGCTGTGTGACTGGCGAAATGGGGCTTATGACAACTGTGGCCTGTCTAACGTTGTGTGACTGGAGAAATGGGGCGTATGGCAACTGTGGCCTGTATAACGCTGTGTACATGTACATTCATATAAAACGATATGTGGGGCCCTAAATGGGGGAATGATGCTGGAAAATTTTGAAAAAGTGCTTAAAATTGCTAAAACAGCAATTTATTTTTGACAGAATTATTTCTATTGAATTAAATGTCATGGATATATATCTATATAATATTTAAGCAACTTAAAACTTTGTTTAATTAATTTAAACCAAAGTTTAGGGCCCTTCAATGAGGAAATTATGTTTAAGAAAATGAAAAGTCTGATAAAATACCTAAAACATGAGCATCATTCTAAAGATTCAAGTGAAATAATTAAATATTTGTCCAACATATAAATGTATTTATACAATATTTAAACTTTTTAAACTGTTTTACTACAATTTTGAGCAATCCTTTGTGCCTTCAAATGGGAAATAATATTTAAAACTTAGAAAAACACTAAAACAGCTAAACCATTAAATAAATAGAATGCATATTTGATTTACTTTTTAAAGATGTATCTATAAAGTAGTTAAGAAAACCACAAAATTATACAGATTGTTATTGTAATTTCTGACACTCAAATGGGAAACTGTGTTTAAAAATAAATGTTTAAAATAGCTAGATATGGCGATACATTAGAACACTATACTTCAAAATAAAATAGAAATACATAAACAGATACAATTCAATAGTATAATAATAATAAAACAAGGGCATCGTTATCACTCAGCTAATCCCCTCGCTGCTGGCAGCCTTGCTAATAATAATAATAAAGACTAGAGCACAATACGAGGCTTATTGGACTTTTGAGACCAATGTAGATCCAGATCAGCCGTATCATCCGCACAGTCTGACCAGGGTCTGCACCTTCGTTTAACATAAGCACGGCTGCTGCAAGTCTGGTTCAGACAATCAAATGTGCATGTTTCAGATTAGATAAAAGGCTCAGAAGATTAGCTCCAACAATTATTTCACATGTGCCTTCAATGATAAAACAAGTTGATCAAACTATGAAACAGACTATAGAATGAATGATGTCATCCGGATTTGCATTAGTAAGGCCTTGACGTTTATTTCTCTTCAGTTTCATTAAAACTCCAGTTTTCTGCCTTGTCAAAATGTTTTGTCTGCTGCGTCGGCCGTTTTAAAATTCAGTGGGCACCTGTCAGTGCTTTGCATTATGGGATATGGTTAAGCGTTAACTGAATGGTTACGAGTTGACAGATCTGTTAACTAACGGATCCGTTAAAATGTTTTCAGCAACCAATACTTAACGGATTGTTAGTTAACCATCAGTTAAGGATTAACAGTTCAGTTCGGCTAACAGTCCGTTAAACTAACAGATGTTTTCAGCAACCGGGCCCAGGTCTATTGTAGAACTACGGGAAGTGAGGAAGTTGCCCTGGATTTCCCAAGTTTGGTCCCCTATCTATAAGACTGGTCTATTGTAGGACTACGAGAAATGAGAAAGTTGCGCAGGATTTCCCAAGTTCTGTCCGCTATCTATAAGACTGGTCTATTGACAGACTACGGGAAGAAAGAAAGTTGCCCGGAAGTTCCCAAGTTAAGTCCCCTATCTATAAGACTGGTCAACTGTAGGACTACGGGAAGAAAGGTAGTTGCCCGGTATTTCCCGAGTTCGGTCCCCTATCTATAAGACTGGCCTATTGTAGGACGACGGGAAGTGTGGAAGTTGCCCGGGATTTCCTAAGTAGGTCTCCTATATATAAGACTGGCCTATTGTAGGACTACGGCAAGTGAGGAAGTTGCCCGGGATTTCCAAAGTTCGGTCCCCTATATATAAGACTGGTCTATTGTAGCACTACGGGAAGTGAGGAAGTTGGCCGGGATTTCCCAAGTTCGGTCACATATATATAAGTCTATTGTAGGACTACGGGAAGTAAGGAAGTTACCCGGGATTTCACAAGTTAGGTCTTCTACCTATAAGACTGGTCTATTGTAGGACAACGGGAAGTACGGAAGTTGCCCGGGAAATCCCAAGTTAGGTCCCCTATCTATAAGACAGGTCTATTGTAGGACTACGGGAAGTAAGGCAGTTGTCCGGGATTTCCCAAGTTCGGTCCCCTATACTATATAAGACTGGTATATTGTAGGACTACGGGAAGCAAGGAAGTTGTCCGGGATTGACCAAGTTGTGTCTCCTAACTATAAGACTGGCCTATTGTAGGACTACGGGAAGTGAGGAAGTTACCCAGGATTTCCCAACTTTGTCCCCTATCTATAAAACTGGTCTATTGTAGGGCTAAGTGAGGAAGTTGCCGTGATTTCCCAAGTTCAGTCCCTTATCTATACTGGTCTATTGTAAGACTACGGGAAGAAAGAAAGTTGCCCGGGAGTTCCCAAGTTCGGTCACCTATCTATAATATTGTTCTTTTGTAAGACTACGGGAAGAAAGGGAGTTACCAGGGATTTACCAAGTTCAGTTCCCTATCTATATGACTGGCATATTTTAGAACTACGGGAAGCAAGGAAGTTGCCCGGGATTTCCCAAGTTCGGTCCCCTATCTATAAGACTGGCCTATTGTAGGACTACGGGAAGAAAGGAAGTTTTCCGGAAATTCACAAGTTAGGTCCCCTATCTGTAACACTGGTCTATTGTAAGACTACGGGAAGAAAGGAAGTTGTCCTGGATTTCCCAAGTTCGGTCCCCTATCTATAAGACTGGTCTATTGTAGGACTACGGGAAGAAAGGAAGTTGCCCGTGATTTCCCAAGTTCTGTCCCCTACCTATATGACTGGTCTATTGTAAGACTACGGGAAGAAAAGAAGTTGCCCGGGATTTCCGAAGTTAGGTCCCCTATCTATAAGACTGGTCTATTGTAGGACTACGGGAAGTGAGGAAGTTACCCGGGATTTCCCAAGTTCGGTCCCTATCTGTAAGACTGGTCTATTGTAGGACTACGGGAAGTGAGGAAGTGGCCCGCGATTTCCCAAGTTAGGTCCCCTATCTCTAAGACTGGCCTATTGTATGACTACGGGAAGAAAGGAAGTTGCCCGGGATTTCGCAAGTTATGTTCCCTATATATAAGACTGGCCTATTGTAGGACTACGGGAATTGAGGAAGTTGCCTGGGATTTCCCAGGTTTGGTCCCCTATCTATAAGACTCGTCTATTGTAGGACTACGGGAAGTAAGGAAGTTTCCCGGGATTTCCCAAGTTTGGTCCCCTATCAATAAGACTGGTCTATTGTGGGACTACGATAATTGAGGAAGTTGCCCTGCATTTCCCGAGATCGGTCTACTATCTATAAGACTGGTCTATTGTAGGACTACGGGAAGTGAGGAAGTTGCCCTGGATTTCCCGAGTTCGGTCTCCTATCTATAAGACTGGTCTATTGTAGGACTACGGGAAGTGAGGAAGTTGCCCTGGATTTCCCGAGTTCGGTCTCCTATCTATAAGATGGTCTATTGTAGGACAATACGGGAACGTGAGGAAGTTGCCCTGGATTTCCCGAGTTCGGTCTCCTATCTATAAGACTGGTCTATTGTAGGACTACGGGAAGTGAGGAAGTTGCCCTGGATTTCCCGAGTTCGGTCTCCTATCTATAAGACTTGTCTATTGTATGACTACGGGAAGTGAGGAAGTTGCCCGGAATTTAACAAGTTTGGTCTACTATCTATAAGACTGGTCTATTGTAGGACAACGAGAAGTGAGGAAGTTGCCCGAGATTTTCCAAGTTCGGTCCCCTATCTATAAGACTGGTCTATTGTAGGACTACGGGAAGTGAGGAAGTTGCCCGGGATTTCTCAAGTTCAGTCCCCTATCTGTAAGACTCATCTATTGTAGGACTACGGGAAGTGAGGAAGTTGCCCTGGATTTCCCAAGTTCGGTCCCCTATCTGTAAGACTTGTCTATTGTAGGACTACGGGAAGTGAGGAAGTTGCCCGGTATTTCCCAAGTTCGGTCCCTATCTGTAAGACTGGTCTATTGTAGGACTACGGGAAGTGAGGAAGTGGCCCGATTAGTGGGGAAGTGGCCCGCGATTTCCCAAGTTAGGTCCCCTATCTCTAAGACTGGCCTATTGTATGACTACGGGAAGAAAGGAAGTTGCCCGGGATTTCGCAAGTTATGTTCCCTATATATAAGACTGGTCTATTGTAGGACTACGGGAATTGAGGAAGTTGCCTGGGATTTCCCAGGTTTGGTCCCCTATCTATAAGACTGGTATATTGTAGGAATACGGGACGTGAGGAAGTTACCCAGGATTTCCCTAAGGTAGGTCCCCCATCTATATGAATGGCCTATTGTAGTACTACGGGAACTGGGGAAGTTAGCTGTGTCTGGTCGATACTTACGATGGTGAGATTCTCCACCTGCAGACAGAGTTCTGCGAGGAGCTGTGATGCAGCCTGTGTCACTGTTCGCCCGCGTAGTCAGTGTACAGCTACCAAAGGGGCTTCAACAGTGACAGGTTGATGGACAGGCACGTGTACCTCTCACTCCTGTAAACATGAAACAACAGCAGACGACAATCCATCTCGTCTACAGTGAAACACAGGGGCTTCAACAGTGATTAGGCTTGATGGCAAGGCACTTTGTACTATTTCCTGTAAACTGAAACACAGCACGTCAAATTTACATTTCTCGTGACAGTGACTAGGGGCTTCAACAGTGATAGGTTGATGGACAGGCACTTGTACCTCTCATTCCTGTAAACATGAAACAACAGCAGACGACAATTTACATTTCTCGTCTACAGCTGACATAGGGGCTTCAACAGTGATAGGTTGATGGACAGGCACTTGTACCTCTCATTCCTGTAAACATGAAACAACAGCAGACGACAATTTACATTTCTCGTCACAGCTGATTGGGGCTTCAACAGTGATAGGTTGATGGACTTGGCACTTGTACCTCTCATTCCTGTAAACATGAAACAACAGCAGACGACAATTTATATTTCTCGTTGACAGCTGACATAGGGGCTTCAATAATGACAGGTTGGTGGACGGACATAAGCGTGTTCGTTTCACTCCTATATAGTCATTGTATGGCAACCCTATTGTTATTTCGTGGGAACGAATTGTTAAATTGAGGGAACAAATTTTTATTTCGTGGGAAAGAATTGTTAATTCGAGGGGACATGTCTACGTCCCCTGCGGGGCTCCGTATTATTGCAATATGTCTGTATACTGCAATGAAAATTTGTATGGGGAGAGTAAATATGACACATGTGTATACATCCAGCACAGTGTAGTATCTAGAAAATGAATACACGCCAGACATGGCTGATGTACATTTGGAGAATGTTGGCAAAGGTACACCGATATCTGATGTGCAGTACATCCTGGTGTAATATAATTTATAGGAATGTAGCCACATTGTATCATATGTTCTACATTGTATTTTCCGTTCTTTGTCAAACACCACAAGTAAAGAATGATTGCTTGAACACACTAAGATGGCTGCACTGGCCACTACATGCATTGTACAGTATTGAGTCAATGCTCCAGATAAGGAATTAGTAATTGAGTATTGTCACTCCATCATTTCTGAAGCAATTGTGTATTTCAAAATTTTAATTGGGTAAAATAAAATCATACTCCTGTTTACACATCACCAGACAGAAATTATTAAATAGTTTGCTTCGAAATGAAAACATGTCTTGGCATTTCATTAGAATTGTCTCCTTGGAGACAATTCTAATGAAATACCAAGATGTGTTTTCATGGAAAATAAGCAAAATATGCTATTGTTGTGGTCCATTTAATGTTTTCTGCAACATTATAAAGGTACCACAAATTGCTTTTTGTTACTCGCTACTTTTGATTTCAATTGGGTTTTTGGCAATTTTAATTGGGTATTTAAGCAAACACGCAGCTTATTTGGAGCTCTGTTGAGTACCAAGAGAATGTTCACATATATGTTGTCATATATCCCATTGCATTTAGGAAACTATTATGTTTAAATCGTATGATAATCAGGGGGTCGTTTCATTAAACTTCGTACGACTAAAATGTTCGTAAGTACAAACTTATGACAGTCTGTAAATTGCACATTATGTTTTCTTGTAAACAATTATTATATTTACATTTATTGAGCATATACAGCCTATGCTCAATACATGTAAATTTATTAATTGAAATTTCCAGACGATCCTAAATTTGCACTTACGAACATTTTAATCGTACGAAGTTTAGTTAAACGGGCCCCAGGATTCCCACGGTTCCTTAAAGCTGCACTCCCACATCCCATGTTGTAAGATAAGGAGACTTATTTTGTTCGTCCATTCTTTACAGGGTATGAGATCACATGGTCTATTGTTGTGTCTGGAGTAATGGCGGCACCCATGAGGCCTCTGGCAACTCTTTATTTTTCATCAATACGACTGTGGTTTCTTTTAATGATGACCATGTTCCAGCTGTTAACACTACGAACCCACCAATACAAAATTGTGCAGCATTACTTACGTACTTAGTCTAAACATTATGCAGAGAAATTTTGAATCGGACCAAGTTTAAACAACTTCGATTCCGTCCGATTACATAACACAAATTTCACCTTGACCTTGGGAATAGGGGCCACATGGGTGGGCTGTAGAATCAAAATATGGACCATGATACCGGATGATGTTGAAAGACAGCAGCCAAATATTAAAACATTACATGAGTAGTAGTAAGGGAGTCAAAATGATACCACCTACCGTGATATCATTTATAACCCTCTATAATACCCCCACCACCCCCGAAAATCAAAAAATTGGTTAACGAGGAAAATTGTCTCCCGACAGCAAATTTATGAATTTTTGGAGAAAATAATTTTGAAAAGAGGGAGTCAAAATGATACCACCTCCAACCAAAAGTTGGTGGTGGTATTGTAGTCCCAATTATATTGGTAATTGACTTTGAAAAAAGTCGAAATCATTCATGCAAGTACAATAGTTTATATTCCAACACCTCATTTTTCTCCTCCGATATAGCTAATTTATTTCGCAGATCAGCAACTAATTCTATCAGCTCTAGTCTACCACGTTCACCTTTAGCCACCTGACAGCGTAGTTGCTTATGTCTACAAAGAGTTTGGGCACTAACGATTTTACAAGGGCATCTGGGGCATTGAAATTGTGGGGGGACACAAGGAAACTTTCTACGTCTCGATAGATGCCTTCGTAGATAGTTTTTACACGTAAACGTCTTACAACAAGTCAAACACTCCATTATATATGTATATAACCTATAAAATGTATCTGTTCAATTGGACGTGAAAAAAACATTATGTAAATTGTTGACGTCCAATTGAACAGATAAATTATATATGTATATAACCTATGAAATTTATCTCTTCAATTGGACGTGAAAAAAACATTATGTAAATTTTTGACGTCCAATTGAACAGATAAATTTTATAGGTTATACAAAAGTATATATACAAAAGTATATACAGAAAATATGATAACGCCAGAAACTAGAGCAGAAATAGAAAGTTTGAGAAGAGAAGCCGTTTCTCTAGGGATTACTTATAGTAAACGGTTGAGAGCTAGGGGGTTGACAAAGCTGATAAACGCCACAAAGAATAAGATGTTTATGAAGCGGTTTACCCGCGCCTATAAAAGAAGGGCATTTAATGATATATCCAAAGCGGAGGAAGTTGGTAACAGAATCAAAAAAGAAAGTATTGCGGAGTTAAGGGCTAGTGTAATAAAACCTTCAAGCACCAATAATTTGTCTCAAATTAGACACACAGGTGACCAAATACCAAATAATAAGAAAAGATCTATAGTTCGCGCGATAGTGGAAAAAGGTGAAGAAATATTGGGGGCTCACGATGAAACATTGGAAAAGGTAGAAAATGGAAGACGGGTAATTACATTATTCTTTCGTAAAAACATTGACATTAACGGGTTTGAACGCATGTCCGATAAACTCCTTATATAACAACCAATTTTTATTTGAGATATTCATATTCTTACAAGCTAGAACATATGGAGGAAAATAAAAATGGAAAACCTGTAACTATAATAATGCACAAAAATCTCGGTAGCGAACCACTATCATCAATGAAAACCGTTAAAAAATGGCTGTCAGATAAGGAGCAAACACGAATAATGTCCGATAAAATAGACAGACCAAATACAAAGTGGAAGTTTGTAAGATGGGTAGAGGTTTTCGTAAAGCTAATACAGGGTAGTAGGGGAATAGATTTGGGACTACAATCCAAAGAAGCAGCAGGAGGAGAACTTCCAGAATGGCTGAAGAATAAAAAAGGTATGTATTCTTTAGATAAGTATAATGACGACCTGTCTGTTCAGGTGTCTAGCTATGCATATGACAGATAAAAGACCCGACAGATGTACAGAAAAGGCGAAAGAACTTAGTAAGCAATATTTTGGTAGTAATGTGGTTTCTCCAATTTCCTTTTTCAGATCTGAAAAAGGTTGAAGAGTTTTTTTAAAATCGGCATAGAAGTATATCAAACCCACCGAATGTAACGTATAGGTGGTTGAAAAAGGTACCAGCACACTATAAGGCAATAGGTAATAAACCAATGACAATAGGACTGTTTAATAATCACGCATTTCTGATAAAAAAAACCTTAAAAACCTATCTAAAATTTACGCCTGCGATAATTGCAAGCAGAAATTCACGAAAGCGAGTAATATGAAGAGACACGGACCAACATGTATGAAAGGTGAGACAAAAGTAATATGTGATGGTAATTATTTAGAGCGCCCGCGTTCGTCGTTCGAGAAAGCGTTCTACCCAAAATGTTCTAACAGTTATGGGGCGATCGATTGGATGTACTCTGTGGAAAAGCGCGAGGGAATTCACATTCACCGCGAACAGTGTGGACACGGGGGTGAAAGATGGGTTTTAGGAGCTCAAGTAGATGGATGCTGTACGGAAACCAATACCGTATATCAATATCACGGCTGTTACTGGCACGGGTGTGAGATTCATGCAAAGCATAGAAAAGAAGAACGCGCATCCACTATGAGAAGAGATACATTTATTAGAAGAAGCAAATAATTCAACCTAGTAGTTATGTGGGAATGCGAATTTCAAAGAACGGGTAAAGACATAAAGATCGGTTGGGACA
Source organism: Conchocele bisecta (assembly GCA_029237695.1). NCBI lineage: Eukaryota > Metazoa > Mollusca > Bivalvia > Lucinida > Thyasiridae > Conchocele > Conchocele bisecta. Next base: position 10,864,035 of record CM055267.1, read on the forward strand.
CTACTCTTTATCCATATCAGATAGTATACGATTTTGAGGCATATCTCAACCCAGAATTTGAAACTCTCGGTAATAATCTAGAGTACGAAGCCGAGCACGTTCCGGTAAGCGTTAGTATAGGAGATAATTTCTCAGGAACAGTAACTCATATTTGTGATAAAGATCCCGCAAACTTATAGAAAAATTCGAAGAAGATTTGAAAGTCAGGGGAAAAGCTATAAGAAAAGAAGTGTGGTCAAGATATGGGTTTAATACAGAACATTTACGTAAAAACCAAATCGCCAAGATCGAACAGTGGATAGAGCAAGTACCGGTTATAGGTTTTAACAGCAGTAAGTACGATATAAACTTGATAAAGAAATACCTAGTAGGCGAACTGGCATCAACAACAAAGAAAGTAATGGTCGGAAAACGTGCAAACGCAACAATATTTCTATTTACTCCAGAGTTTAGATTTCTTGATGTAATACTTTATCTAGGACCTGGTGTAAGTTACGATAGTTGGATAAAAGCCTACGAATGCAAAGACAGAAATCTTTCTTTCTCATGAGTGGTTCGATTCTCCAGACAAACTGGATTACCCAGGACTACCGGATATAGAGAATTGGTATTCCAAACAAATATCTGGGAAAATGTTAATAGATGAAACAGAATTAAGTAAATGTCGTAGAATTTTCGAAGAAAATAATATGAAAACTTTCAGAGATTGGTTGAAATATAATAACGATTTAGATGTAGCACCGTTCCTAGAAGCTGTGGAAAAAATGTGTGAATTTTATAAACACAGAGGTGTGGATATTTTCAAAGATGCGTAACACTACCTGGAGTAGCTATACAATATTTATTGAGAGGAACCATTAAAGAACAAAAATCTTCAAAGACGATTATACCGGAGGATGCTCTATATGCACCAAAAGAAGAAACATACGAAATGATGAAGGACGCTCTATTTGGCGGTCCATCAATAGTATTTACACGATATGCAGAAGCTGGTGTTTCAAATATTAGAGTGGGTTCCAAACCTTGCAAGGCTGTTTTGGGTACGATGCAAACGCGTTATATTTATCTACGTTAAATAAAGAGATGCCGTGTGGGAGAGAAACTATACACCATATAGATACCCCACATAACCCTAAATTTATTAAAAAGTTTTGTAAAAGAGTTTTATCTGGAGACTGGTTTGGGTTTGCGGAGGTGGATATAGAAGTTCCACACAACTTAAAAGATAAGTTTTCTGAAATGTCCCCAATATTTATAAACAGCGAAGTAGAGGTTGATGAAGTTCCCACACACATGTTAAAATATTTAAAAGATACTGGCCGAACAAGAGGAGATGGAAAAAAAATGGTGGGATCTATGACCGCCACTAAAGTATTGCTGTACGCGCCACTGTTGAAATGGTATTTAAAACACGACCTAGAAATAACTGGAGTTCATCGTGTTATAGATTATATTAGCGGAAAACCATTCGAATGGTTCGCAAAAGAAGTTACAGCCGCAAGACGAACAGGTGATGTAGAACCAAATAAGAAACCAGTAGCCGACATAATAAAATTATTAGGAAACTCGTGTTGTGGAAAAATGATAGAGGCAACGAGAGACATTTAAATACGACATATCACAAAACGAAACCTGTGTTGACAAAGCATTAAGATCTGCATTCTTTGACGATTTGGAAGAGATAGGAGATGCGTACGAAATATCTTCAAGAAAACCCAGGTGTGCGGTAAAGAGACCATTCCATTGTGGAATAGCGGTTTATCAACTAGCTAAATTGAGAATGTTGGAATTTTACTACGAATTTCTAGACAAATACGTAAAAAGAGAAGACTTTGAATTAATACAGATGGATACAGATAGTATGTATATAGGAGTTAGTGGAAAAACGATAGAGGAATTGATTAGACCTAACTTACTAGACGGGTGTTTGAAAAAGAAAAAAAGAAATGGTTGGCTTGGGATAAATGGAGCGAAAGAGAGCCCGGACTTTTCAAAATGGAATTTAGCGGAGATAGGGCGATAGCGTTATCTAGTAAGTGTTATTTTGTAGAAAAATTTAATTCTTTATTAATAAAAACTCTGCGAAAGGAATGTCCAAGAGAACTAACAATTTAAATTGGGATAGATATAAACGAGTACTAAGTGAAACTACCGAAGATGGAAAACACATTATAGATGTAGCACAAAATAGAGGATTTAAAATGAAAGACGGCGTTATGAAAACGTACTGTCAACAAAAATTAGGACTCTCGGCATACTACGATAAAAGACGCGTGTTACCAGACGGAATACATACAGAACCTCTCTAATGATTTATTTAATTAATAATTTTGAAAAAATAAACAAAATTAGCAATCTAAAGACTCTGACGATCCGGGGGTAGCTGGGTGTCAGAAGGCACCATAAGAAGTTCTTCGCGAACAAACCCTCGAGATGGCCCATCATCCAAATAGTAGAGCACGGGCTCATCGGGCTTGGTAATAGATCGATCTAGATGATATACATTGAGAGACCACACGGGATCAGTCGCGCGGCGGCTGCCACCTTCGAGCTCTCCCGGTTGATAGAGGTACCTGACGTCAATATCCGTTGCTCCTCTAAACCAATGAGTCGCCCGCGCGAGACGGCAGAGGGCTTGCTCGTCACCCTTTTAAACTTGATAGCATCTATAGGCTTCTTACCTATCAATCTGGTCACCTCTCCGTTCAGTGCGGAGACCACGGCGGGCAGTCTGGCCACCCACTCGGTTGATCGCGAATGAGGGTCTACAAGTTCTTTGGCGTATTGGTGTCCGAACAGTCTCTCAGCCAGGGTTCGATTGAAGCGCTCCACGATCCCCTGGTCCCGGTGGATGTTGACGCGGCCGCGTCTGACAGAAACGTCGTGCTTAGACAATAGATGAGAGACCGCGCCCATGAACTCGCGGCCGGGATCGACCTGGAGAAGATTCGGCCATTTGAGAGGACTCCTCTTATATATTCGGGAGAGACCCTCGGCCACCTCCTTAGACTCTTTAGTGGCCAACGTCTCAGCCCCCCTATAACGACTCGCTACGTCAACGCATTTGTTCAGTAATTGCAAAAAGTATTGTTAAGCATTTACTCGGCAGTTACTAACGAGCGTTAAGTAATTGCTAATTAATTATAAAATTAATTGATAACTTCGTAAGCAGTTGGTTGATCAGTCTTTAGCAGAAGCTTGGCGTGCTTAGTTTCCGAAAGCATCTGTCGAACCTCCAGGCGCTCCTCGCGCGTTGGGATAACGTCATTCTCTCGAAGACAGTCATCGAATGAGTCTCGGTCCTTGCAGTGAAAGAGGGCGACCCATTTCGTTTGCTCGCGCAGATCCCTTGAGGACGGCGTTGTACTTTTGAGTGGATATCCATACGCTTTGCCTAGCATGGCGGCCAGAAAATGCGAGCTCGGAGAGCATGTCCTTCTTTTTGGTCATCGCCGCCTTGGCTGAGCAATCGTCAATCACGTATAGGGTGGGCTCACCCTGGAATATTTGGTATAAACCACGCAGCCAATCGTGAAGCCTATCACCGGGGTCAATAACGTATACCTCAGGGTCGGTCCATATCCACGGGCGCCGCTGATAAGTATCGTTGTGCCGCACAGTGGGACACAGGATCACAATGTGACGAAGGCATCGCGGTAGGAGCCCTCGAGCAAGTCTAGGATGAAAACCGTTTTTTCCACATCCTGTCTGCCCACATATTATGGCAGAGTGGGCATCTCCAATCGTGAATTGGTATTGATTGCTAATTTTCTTAATTTTTTCAAATTTATTAATTAATAAATCGTTAGAATGATTGCTAATTTTCTTAAAATTAATTAAATCAGTAGAGTGCTGAGACGTATCGTATCGACCATCTTCGATGTTGAGTTGTGCGTCTGTAATTATATATAAGTACACGTTCAATGGCCCATTTCCATCCGCCTCTTTGGTTATCTGGATCGTCGCACCCTCACTAGCGTTCTCAACTTGGCGTCCGCTGCCGTGTATTTGGTCGTCGTCGCTGGCTCGCATGTCTAGCCATAACGCGTATTTGGTATTCAGGAACTCCGCGAGGAAGACGGCCGAGAGATGCAGGTCTTTGGCAACTGCTGCAACCTCCGGAGAGCGCTTAGAGCCGGCAGCAAACTGCTTTCTTACTTCGTCCCACTGCTGGTGCGCGCGAAGACCCGCGCTGTAGAGTTGATTGGGTACTCCCTCGATCGTCACCTCTACCTTCGTGATTTTGGGGTTATAGAATTTGTCGGTTTTTCTGGCACCGAACGCGAACCAAGCATCCTCGAACAACATCAGTATACCTTTCATCGAGCGGGCGGGTACGTTGACATTAATATTCCACAATGTGTCGCCTTTGTCTTTCGTCATCTTGCAATGGCGAAGAACTCGGTCGTAAAGTATGGCAACGCGCCCGGCGTACTGGGTTCTGATCAATCGCGTGAGTTCGGGCATCGTGACCATGTCGTACTCCAGCGAAACATTATCGATCGTATACGTCGATAACATGTCGCTGGCTATGAGAACTCGGCCGTAGTCGTTGAACGTTAGTTCGTATTCGAGGCGGTCAGCCAAAGCGCTCTGATAGTAGGGCATGTGGCTCTCCAGCAACTCAAAGTCGAGCGGGATGTAGAAGCGGTTGCCGTAAGCGCCCGCGACCGCATTGTCGCTCGCGTTGTTATCTGCCTTGTTAGCAGCCCCGATTCTAAGTTTGGTTACGTTCTTATTTTTGCTGGTGTCAATACCCTGATAGACAGTGTTTCCGCGCTCTTGCACCGTCATCCATAGGTCCTGATAACAATGGTAGACGTCGCTGTCATCGATCGACATCACCTCATTACCTCAGACTATGGCGCGACCCAGGTTCTGAACGACGATTCGGTCCTCGTCCGTCGACGTCAGCGAAATAGTGAAAGCGAGGCGAACAGTCCCCGGCACAATGACGTCGTTAGCTCCGAGGTTGGGGAAGCGGACCAAGAGTTGCTGGTTCTGGTCGATCGTCGATGGGTTGTTCGTAATAACGACACTCTGTCTCACGCCTTTTGCCCCGAGGGGCTCACGTAGTCTGCGGTGTGGATTGAGTTTGCGACCGTATTGACTTGAAGACATAATTTAGTGAATCTATATTAAACCCGTATGGTTTTGTCTTTAATACATAATTAATTTTAAGAAAATTATAAAAATGGCTGATTACGATATTAATATGGATGAAATCGGCAGAGACGATTACCTCGATGATGATGACATCGATGATGATAATGACGAAACGCCCTTCATAGAGACTCCAGTTCCAATCCAATCGCAATTGGAGGAAATAGGTGGCGCTACCAGCACCAGTAGTCAAAGTTGGGAATTACTTGAGGGAGCCGTAAACGACTACTACAACAGTTTGGCAAAAAAAGATCTGGTCCCATCTGTCTGTCGCGACTACGACAAATTCGAATTGGATCTGAAAGGTAGGTTGCGACTAAAATCATCAGATATCCCAATCATCAACATGAGGACCGGAAAACCCCTAGCGCTGGGCACCATTGCAGGAAAAACGGACGGTGGCCAAATCGTACAGAACGAACTAGGATTCACGGATTGGAAGAAGAATAAGAACATTGTTTTCAGGGCCGCAGCTGTAAGGGCCGTAAACAACCTAAAAGATAAGATGGCCGACTCGACAGTTTCTATCGAGCTCAGCGAGCTCAGCGAGGTCCCTCAAGTGGCCACCGACGTTATTAACGCGGTGGAGACCACGTTCAGCGAAAACGAAATACTCAACCTCGAACAAGGGTCTAACGATGACCTACCGTTACCTCTTAGCGAACTCCGGGGACTCGATAAGACTCTGCAAACGGTCCGGGGCGAACTGGTCAATAACCTCTCCAAACTCACGGTGCTGGATGAACATATCGCGCTAGAAGAAAGAAAACTGGAGGAAGCCCGTGGCGATAGAGAATCTATCGAGCGGATCACCGAACGCCTGCGGTCGTTGCGGGATGAAAGAGCGGCTCGTTTGGAGGCTGCCTCGACTAACCGTGAGGCTCTCCGCACCCAAATAAGTCGGATCCGCGAAACAATCTCGAGGGTCCTGCACGAGGAGACGACACTCGGTGAGCGTCTTCGCACTCTGTTTAGAGAGCAGGGTGTCACGATGGCAAGCATCCTCGCGGCTATCGGCATGACTATATCGACCATAGTTCTAGCTTTCACTGGTGGTGCGGCGCCACCACCCGCGCCAGCACCCACACCACCACCCGCGCCATCCGGTGAAGCCAAGGAGTGGGTAAAGAAACAACTAAAAGCCCTCGCCAGTCTCCTGGCTAAATTAGCCGAAAAGGCGGCTGCCGCACTACCTGGACTGATCGGAAGTATCGTTTCTTACTTGCTATCTATATTATCAAAAACGGCCGGATGGCTAGCTAAAAATACTTGGGCTCTAATAGTGGTCTCCTACTATTCTTCGCCAGAGAGTTCCTAAAACCAAAGCGTAAATAATCCGATCGCCACGAGGGCGACGACGAGCCCTAATTTCTCCTCCTCGTGTGTTGTGCTTCCAATCTCGATTGGTGTTCCAACATTGTTGATGATTGAATTTGGGGAACTCGATGGTGCATCCAATTTACGAATTGGGGGTACTGGGTTAGATTGTATTGAGGGAGGTGTATCCATTTTGTGTTTTGGGCGTTTTATGAAATCGGTTCCACTTACAACACTGTTGAACCCGATCATGTTGGTGGTGCGCTTGATGATATCCGTGTTCACGTTACCGTTGTGGCCGATTTTTGGATTGGCGGTGGCGATTACGATCTGATTATTGTAACCGTCAACCGGGTCGTCTCGTAGTATCATATTGCTCGGCGCCATATAAAGACCTATTCCAAATACATAGTCTACTGGAGTGCTGGCATTGTGCAAAACGTCTTGATAATTCTGGATCGCCTTCTCCAGGTCCACCCTAGCTGAGATGGCGTCCTCTACAAGTGCCAAGAATTGTTTTTGTGCATCAAACGCCGTTCCCGTGCCCAGTATAGAACTGCGAGTCATAGTCGCGGGGTCAAAATTCCCGGCGTTCCGACTGACGATGTGGTCACCGGAGTGATCGTGTCTAAAATCAGTCTGCGTCCAATTCCCAGACTGGCCCCGAATGAGAACGTCCCCGAGGCCGGTGCTGGTAGGAAATGCTTTCTGTCTCCAGTCCGCGTCTTTTGAAACGTTAAATTCGTTACACAGTCTTTCAAACGCCATACGGTCGTATGCGTTGGAAATGGGATCCCGGGCGTCGTCTTGAGGTAGTGAAATACCTAGTTCTTTGAGAATCCTCCTAATTGTATAATACGCGTGAAAGTTGTAGACACTTCGGAGCATGACATTCTTGGATGTCAGATGGTCTTTATGTGAAACTCCACACCCGGCTGTTGCGCACCATACAGCGAAATTTATTTGGTTCTGCCAAAACTGCATAGGTGTTGCTTTCCACCAGCTTACCGCCTCCATCGTAGTAATCTTGGGCAGTCTATATTGTTCGAAGATGTTAGGGAAATTGGTGGCAAAGCCACTGTCCGGTCTAACCGTTACGGTTGGGTGTACAAGGCTGTTAGCAACGTCTTTTTGCGTGTATTTACCTCCGACCGTGTACTTTGCATTAGAATTAAAGCTAAATGCTTTGGTATCCATTGAAAGATAGTATTATGTTTGCTACTATCACTAATGTTCAAAAAGGGAGTTGTGAACTTCAAAAGTCAATCGATAACTTTTGCGGAAAACGCTGGGTAGGCCTCAGATCAATCACGTTCACGGTCGGGTGGAAAAACATCAAAACGTACGAGAGAATCAGAATCATTCAACTGCCACATTACGTCCTGGCCTTTGGGGTTTCGGAGATCTCCAAGCTTTAATGGCGGCGAAGATTCCTGGTTTAGCCGCTCTCGAAATTGAAAAAGCGACGGGGCTTGCGACATTGTACGTTTATAAAAAATTAGATATCACCCCGGGGTTGGCCTCAATGTTAAGATTAAACCGTTCACCCCCTTACGACGAGGGTGAACGGTTTGTTGTGGGGTCGATCACGGGGATGACCCCAGTAAACTTTGCCTTCACAAAAACTCTCGGGGTGCACCTGGATCGGGTGAACACATCGTACAACACGGTAGACGGCACTCCCAGCACATTACTGAAAACCGTGGCCGCCAGCGACTGTTTCTTTGGTGAGACTGTGACCTTAGACTTCCCACACCCCGAGATGAAAGTTTTGGAAACGGGACACATCCACGAATTAACGGTCTCTATTCTCGATGATCAAGCGAGAAAGTTGAAAAACGATTTCCCGATTTCGGTCGTTCTCGAAATTTCCAATTAATTAATTTTATAATTGTTTAAAATTAATAAGAATTAAACGCATGTTCGTAATATATATTATCAACATTATTGAAAATGAGTATATACGGACCAGGGGGATTCATCCCGACAGAGGGCGACTTTTTAACTACCCAAAAAACAAAGGCCTTGATCAATAGAACTATATCGGTGGCCACGGACGAAATTCACAAGAGTCTACTATCACAACTTAGAGAATATGCCCTGGCTGTGAATACACAAAGTCGTGAAGAAACGCATACGGAACTAAACGAACTAGGTGAAAAAATAACCAAATTTCGAAAAGAGGCCCGGTTGGGGATTGATAAAGTCCGAGAAGACCACCAGGCGGACCTTACGGATGCTTATGATGCGTTGCTCTTAAAGGACTCTCTCAGCAAAGAAGCGACACTTACCGAACTAGACGGGAAAATAACAAAATTTCGAAAAGAGACCAGGTCGGATATTGATAAAGTCCGAGAAGACCACCAGGCGGACCTTATGAAGGGTTATGATACGTTGCGCTCAGAGGACTCTCTCATCAGAGAAGCGGCACTTACCGAACTAGACGAAAAAATAACCAAATTTCGAAAAGAGGCCACGTCGGGTATTGAGAAAGCCCGAGAAGACCACCAGGCGGACCTTACGGAGGCTTATGGTGCGTTGCGTTTAGAGGACTCTCTCATCAGAGAAGCGACGGTTGCCGAACTAGACGGGAAAATAACCAAATTTCGAAAAGAGACCCGGTCGGGTATTGATAAAGTCCGAGAAGACCACCAGGTGAACCTTGCGGAGGCCATTGCGGAGGCTTATGATGCGTTGCGCTTAGAGGACTCTCTCAGCAAAGAAGCGACACTTACTGAACTAGACGGGAAAATAGCCGAATTTCTGAAGGAGACCAGGTCGGGGGTTGAGGGGGTCCGAGAAGACCACAAGGAGGCCATTGCGGAGGCTTATGGGGCGTTGCGCTCAGATGACTCTCTCAACAGAGAAGCGGCACTTACTGAACTAGATGAAAAAATAACCGAATTTCGAAAGGAGGCCCGGTTGGGGGTTGAGGGGGTCCGAACGGGTATTGAGAAAGCCCGAGAAGACCACCAGGCGGACATTACGGAGGTTTATGGGGTGTTGCGCTCAGAGGACTCTCTCATCAGAGAAGCGGCGGTTGCTGAACTAGACGGAAAAATAACCGAAGTTTCTGATAAACTGAAACATGATCGTATAGCCGCGACCAAAGCTCTTGAGGAGGCCTCTTATAAGATTCGTACTGAGACCCATATCGCTCTCGATGGGCTTACCGGAATAGTGCGAACAATGAAAACGCCAAAACGTGCCATAACAGTTTGGGCTGAGAAGCGGGGCTCATTGGTTGAGGGGCACTATGAATATTCGTTCGGTGCCAAAGCGAGTAATAAATGTGGGGGATACGCTATGACAGCTGCAGATAAAGTTATCCGAATGGCGGTCTGCTCGGTTAATGCTAGTGGTAAACCTGTGGGCGCGGTCGCGATAAATCTTGTAGTAGATGGGGAAGAACGGGGGTTTGGAGTCACTAAAATCGCTGGAGATAGTTCGACGGTGGTTTCGTTCTCCGGTTATGATCGAATTAGACTTTCCCAAGGTAGTGTTATTAACTTTGTTACGAAAATCGGTGACCCAGAGAGTTCTTCAACTATTGTCTCATTGTTAATTGAACTTATTTTGTAAATACTAATATATTGAAAATCATGAACGAATCAACGCTTCCAATTGTCAATACCACTCCATCAACACTGTGTACAATTGTCAATACCACTCCATCAACACTGTGTACAATTAGCGAAAGAAGTTCAGATTATAGGTTGAATAATATCGTCGCTATGCAGGATATTTTAGTTAGAGAATATACAAATAGAAAAAGAAACGCTTAAAAAATATAGACGCGCGGTGAACATGGCTGAAGCATCTAGCACGGCTCTGGCGAGTGTTTCTGTGTTGTGTGGGGCGGGGACAGCTGCAACTATATCCACCATTATAACGGTTCCTGTAGCGGGGATTTTATGTGCGGTGTCGGCCGTTTCTGGGTGTTTTGTGTATGGTAATTAGGGCGTCGGGTGGAAAACTCGAGAAAAAATGTAGAAAACATGATAGAATATCTGTTCTCGCCAGGTCGAAGAAAAATACCATCGACGTTATGGTGTCCAAAGCGTTGGCCGATAAGAAAATATCAAATTTAGAGTTTGAATCCGTGGTGGAAGAAATGGGCAGATATGAAAAATTAAAAAATGATATAAGAATCAAAGCACGCGCCACCATGCCCAAAATTGAGTGTACTGATTGGGATAAATTTAGAGTAAAACTTGGAGATAAAGTCGGAGGAAATAATATTTTATTAAATAATTAATTTTATAATTTTATTTCAATTTAAATTAATTATAAAATTAATTATATTGGTGCAGTAAACAATTTATTAATTAATTTTAGGAAAATTATTAACAATTTAAAAAGAAAAAAAAGAAAAAAAGTTTTAGGTTTTCCACCGAGGCTCGAACCCGCGCCAGCAAAACCCTTCTGGGTCCACCCCACTAAGCCTTCGCTTAAATTTCTTTCTCTATTTTTATTTTTTTCGGCTTAGCGAGGTGTGTTACACTCACATCTCCTACACCCCATCATTGGACCGATACCGCGGACCCACCTCATCGTTACCTCCATCCGCTATAATGTGCAGAGCGGCCAGAGTGAAGTACATGTGGCGAAACTTATCTCACTGTTGAGATATTAATGCCGGCGTCCCGACACCGAACTGTGTTTATTTCTCGTATATAAACTTAACTTTGTTGGTG